>PVJS01008847.1:0-52019 GCA_004027185.1 Glis glis | reverse complement strand
GCCGGGCGTGGTGGCGCACACTTGTAATCCCAGCACTTTGGGAGGTGGAGACCGGAGGATCCGGGTTCGCATCCAGCCTCAGCTCTCTGTCTCTCCCTGTCTCTCTCTCTCTCTCTTTCTCTCTCTCTACCTAGTGAGGCCCTCTGCAACTTCGTGAGACCCAATTTCAAAATAAAGTATAAAATAAATAGGGCCGGGGGTGTAGCGCGGAGGTAGAACGCCCCTGGGTTCAACCCCTGGTACCACACACACACACATAAAAAAATTGGTACAAAGAGGGCAGCACGAGCAAATCTGGGGGATGTTGAAGTGGTTTTGCCTGAGAAGGGATGGAACAGTAAATGATATTGGATATATAACTGTGTGAAAATCCACAGAGCTATACACCACAAAGATGGAATTTTACTGTATATCAATAGAAGAAAATCAGGATGTGGAGGGAACTCAAGATGAGAGGCAGACTGACATTATGGTAGAACTTACAACATTTCAAGTATTTAATCATAGTAAAAAAGTTAGATTTAACCTAAAAATGTGCCAGTACGAAGTTTTCAAAATTTCTTTAGGAGGTATTTGAGCCTAAATATTTGAATTCTATTTATTTAGGTGGTTTTTTCCTGAGTGGTTTGAGCTCACCATGCCCCCCCTATTTCCTTACTTAGATTGCATGTTTATTTGAGTGGCTCGGGGCTGCAGTTGGAGACTATTTGAAGGGTCAGTGCAATCCAAACATGGACCCCACCGCTATACCAGGCAGATGAAAAGAATGAGTCAAGCTGACTAGGTATAAAAATAACAACAGTGCAAGTGTGTTGATCAATGGAGACTGACACCAGGCCTTGATGTGTGGGAGACGGTGGGGATTAACCTGAGAAGCACATGGTCCATCTAAAGAGGGAAACTGCTACTCAAAGCTTGGGGGGCCCAAAGTTCTGATTTGTCAAGAGAAGCCTTTTTTTGTGTATATTTTGTACCAACTTTTTGTGTATATTTATGTGAATTTTCTCGGTTTTTAAGTGCTGGGAAATAAAACATTTTTAAATATCATGCAGTCCAAACCAATCCCATTTCCTTGTCTTTGTCTTTCTTCCTTGTATTTGATTTGTGTGTCTCTCCCCTATTCCTTTCCCTTCTCTGTGCCTCTCTAGGTAGCCAATGTAGAACTGAAGTGTAGACATTTTTAATATTTGTGTGAAAATTTTATATACTCCTTGTTCTTATTTGTTCTTAAAGTTAAAAACAATAAATCAAAACAAAAATGAGAGATTCTGGTTGAATTTTACTGGTAAATAATTTTATAATTTCAGACCTTGATTAAAGATCATCATCTCTTTAATAATAATAATGACAATTATTTTCTATGTATGAAACACTATGCTGTGTCATATTAAACTGAATCATTCATCAAAACAATTCTATGAAGTATGCATTATTATTAACTGATTCTATAGATATAGAAACTGAGGCTTAATGAAATTAAATTATTTAGTAAGGATACTATTATAGACCAGATCTGGAATATTCCCCATAGGTTCATGGGTTGAAGGCCTGGTCACCAATGGTGGCCCTATTGGGAGATGGTAGAAAAGGTAGAATCTTTAGGAAGTGGGCCTAGTTGGAGAAAGTAGGTTACTGGAGGGATGCCCTGGAAAGTATATATTCTCCTGAGTCCCTTCCTTCCTCTCTCTCTCTCTCTCTCTGCTTCCAGCTGCCATACGGTAAGTAGTTTTCTTGCCCACTACCTTCTCCACCATGATGTTCTGACTCATCTCAGGCCCAGAAACAATGGCTCCACAAGTAAGCATGGGTTGAAACCTCTGAAAACATGAGCCAACATAAATCTTTCCTCCTTTTAAAATTGTTTTCCTCAGGTATTTTGTCACAATGATGGAAAGCTGTTAACATAGTTTGTAGAGTTGTCTTTCTCTAGAGCCATGTCCTTAATCCTGACATTAAATAAGGTAAGAGCCTACAGGGCAGAGAGACCAATATATATATATATATTTGTTATATTTGAATATTTATTTGTTGTATTTTTTATTTGCCAAACCTGTCTACTTATAGGCCTTAATGTGCCCCAATTCATCTGGCAAAAGGCAGAGCCTAGAACCAAAAAACTGATTTGTATTATGCATATATTTTAATAAGCTTTCCTCACCTTCTCCCTGTGCCTTTTCACTTTCAAAAGCTTTCGAAAGCAGGAGAACAAAACGTGCTGCAACTCATTAACGGTGTTTTAATTTCGCTTTTGTCTGTGCTTATCTATATTAATAATTTATGTCATTATCATGATGGAGGCAAGACAAGCTGTTTGTATTATCCTCCAACCGACTTACAAAGCCCTGCTAGGGCAGCAACAGAAGGTAGCCTGCTTCCTAATCTAGGTTTTCAAATGTCTTCTATTGAGTGTCTTACATTTATGAATAAATTCAGGAAATCTATATGCCAGTCCTGTGAACTAAGCAGTCCGGAAAGCCAACTCTTTAGGCGGGTTCATTGTCAAGGAGAAGCTTTGGGGATTTGTCTCGCATTTATGTGGAATTTGCATGTTGTTCTTGGCAAAGCACCAAAGAAAACAAGCCAGAGCCCCAGGGTCAGGGAGGCAGAGGGAGGAAGTGAGAGAGTGTATTGGGTGAGGGGAGGGAGGAGAGAGACAGGAAGGATGGTCATCTGGAAGTTCTTTAGGAAGGAAAAAGGCAGAGCCTTCTCCAATCCCTTGACATGTGCCAGGGAGCAGCTGTGGGCTGTTGCTTGTGCGGGTGGGTTGAGTTGGATGCGCGGCTCTTTTCTTTTTCTGATGTTACTGTTACTTGCCATGTCATCGTTCTTATTTTTATCTCCCCCCCACCCGTTTTTCTTCCTTTGGAACTGATCTCCTGTTCACTACATGTGTCGCCAGGAGATTTCCCTGCAGTTATTATGGGAGACAGTGATTGGGAGGGAGGATGGGCAGGGGATTTCACAAGTTAGTCATTCAGCCAGAGATCTGTGATATTTTTATCTTTAGCACACTTTATTCTGGCCACAATATTTAGAAGCAAATGTCTGTCTCCATGTATTTTTAGGCTCGAGTGTGATTGAGTCTCTGTAGAGTTTCCCCCTGTGCATCTCATAAGTGCACCACAACTAGTTCCCACTGGATTTAAAAGTCAAAGTGATTTGCCAAAGGGCCAGTTCTAGGCAAAGATTAAGAACCTGGAGAGTAACCGATGTTCTCTTTCGCCTTCTCTTGTTCTCACCAATTCTGCGGGCACTTTTTGAGCCTATATACCAGAGCCTGCTATCCCAATATTATATTCTGTTTTGCAAGCAGGGCACCCTATCTGGGTTCAACTTTTTCATCTATTCATCAGTTTATTTGTTCATTCAGATATTTATTAGTTCATTTTGCAAGTAATTATTGAGTATCTACCATGTACCAGGCCATTCTAGGTGCTGAAATACAGCAGCAAATGAAGTAATGTCCTTGCTTCCCTGTGCATGGGAGGTGGAAGATGATGTTTAAGTGTATAATTTCAATGGTGGGTGTACAATGTATACGTTTTAAAAAATATATAATGCCAGTAAAAGTCAATGTCATTAAGAAAATCAATCAAGGTGAGAAGAGAGAAGCACTATGAATGAATAAGTGTTCTGCTTCTTGTTTCACCTAAGAAAGAAAGTTCCACGTTAGACAATCCCTCAGCTCTAAAGATTGGCTCACTAGTAGATCACATAAACTGATTTTTATTTATTTTTATAGTAAACAGAGTTTAAAAGATAACTAGAGTCAGTTGCCCATTTTATGATCTATTATTGTTCCCTATGAAAAAAAATTTAAAACTATATACAGTTCTTTTGATGAGCATTTTTTTTACTTGGATTAAACCAGAGCTAAAGAAACAAGCCTGTTTGAACAGTATCATCCCTACCTCATTGTCTTTGTGTGTGTGTGTGTGTGTGTGTGTGTGTGTGTGTGCGCGCGCGCACGCGCTACTGGGTATTGAGCCCAGGGGCATTCTACCTATGAGGTACACCCCGAGGCCTATTTTATTTATTATTTTTGGAAACAGGGTCTCACTAAGTTCCTGGTGAATTGTTGATCCCCCAAGTACTGGAATTACAGGCCTGCATCATTGTGTCAGCTATTATTTTCTTCTTAAAATCTGTATGTGTGCCAGGTATTTCCAAAAAGTCTTCAACCACTTTCCTAGAAGCCCTGAAGGGTGGGGTTCCAGTGAATTAGAAGGCAGGAGGAAGGGGGCACGCTGGCTCTGGTTGTAGCAGGTGGCTTCAGGTGTTTCAGTGGTGCTCTGGGATCCAGCAGCCTCAGCCACAGCTACTGCACAGAGTTAGCATGGGGCCCTCCAGTGCAGGCTGTGGGAAACTCCTCCCAGCACCATTGACTGAACTTCCAGCAGGATCTGTGAAGTCTAGGATGGTGACTGCCACAGCAGCTGTCTGATCTTTGGGCATCACCCTGCTCTCTCTGGCTCAACCAGCCTTTGTAACATCTTTACTACCAATCTCCTGGATTAAATTCCTCTGTTAGGAATACCTACAGTGGTTTATATTTTCCTTATTGGATACTGATGCATAAGGAAAGTAGTAGGCACATTTCTGCATTCACATATACTTGCCAAAATCTAGCCCAGAAGTCACATTCTTCCACCTTTTGTTTCTAAATTCACATTTCTGTCTAGTGGCATTCAAAATGATACATTTTCAAGTTCAACAAGTGTCCTTGGGTATCTGTGGAAGGAAGCATGGACTCTCCTTGTCTCATTCACATAAATTTTCAACTCCAGTAGGTGAGCGATTACTTAGCTTCGTGACTAAGAGTCTGAAGTGACCCACCACCTCTTCAATGAGTGCCATTCTGTTGATGATGCCATTCTCAGGGGGTGTGTGGGGACTACTTGGGGCTTTTTGTTTGGGGAGAGATACTCAACTACCTTGGTAAAGTGCAAAAGCTAGTTGCCTTATTGCTGTGAAAATAATAAGTCAGGAGTTAATGAAGCAGGCACACTTCCAAGCCAAACATACTGTATGTGTAGTGGAATACAGGACTAAGAGAGGGAGCAACAGGCTGGAATATAATGGAGAGGAGTAAGGACTTAATATTACTGGAAAATATTGGATATATGGCTGGGGAGGGGTTTAGATGTGGTCCATCAATCCTGGGTCTGCCCACATGGATTTATTTTCTTTTTCTCTTTTCTTTATTTTTCTCTTCTCTATTGTTCTCTTCTCTTTATTCCTTTCCTATATAAATGAACAATCTAAATATATAGCATGTATCCATCAGAAGGATACATGGCAGTGAGCTACCAGTTAAGTTGTTTGAGGAATTTGGTAAAAGTTTAATTCACATGCCCCAAATGGGGGCACTTTAAAGAAACATTTAGGGGCAAGAATTTCTAAATTCAACCAAAACTTTCAGATCAAAAGATAAAGGTGGTATGCCCAATTTCTTTTGACCCTTCTCTGGAGGGTGTGTATTATGTCCCTGACAAAGGAGACTGACCAAGTGAAGAAGCGATCAACACTATAACTTTTCTTCCTATCTTTAACTAGCTGTTATTTGTATGACATGGGGGAAAAGTGAAAGAGACTAGAGGTTTAGAATGGGATTAGAACAGTACTAAGTAGAAATAGAAGGATGACTGTAAGAGAGTATGAGAAGAGTCAGAAAGACTAGTTGATCTATGTTAGGGAAAGAATGATGGGGAGGAGTCAAAGATGAGCCTGAAGATTCAAACCTAGGAGCCAGGGTTGGCTGGCTGGTTTGTTTATTTATTTATTTATTTATTTATTTGTTTGTTTGTTTATTTATTTATTTTTGCTGTACTGGGGATTGAACCCAGGGACATTCTACCTTTGAGCTACACACCCAGCCCTATTTTTTATTTTTTACTTTTTTTGAAACAGGGTCTCACTGAGTTGTGGAGGATCTCACCAAGTAGCTGAGGCTGGCTGTGAACCTGCGATCCTCTGGTCTCAGCCTCCCAAGTACTGGGATTACAAGCGTGTGCCACCACGCCTGGCTCGATAAAGACATTTTAAAACATAGTCCTCAGGCCTCTTCCAACTGGAAGGCATTAAGATACTAACCTAATGTCACGGTTCCATGCCAAGCTAACCAGGGTTTATTAAAGGAGTTAAGATTTATAGAGTTGTAAGGGTGTAGGAAGGTAGATTGGGACTACGTGCCTTAAATGCTTTGCTATTTCACAAGTTCCTAATGAATTTTAGCAATTCTCTAATAATGGAAGAATCTGCTATTGCATTGGTTAGTCATGATTTTCTATGCTTTATTCAAGCTCATCTTTCTTTACTCCCTCTCAGGAGTCTATTGTACACAGTTTCAAGGTTTCCCATCTGGAAAAGCTTGAAACAAGGATAATATCTTTTATAAAATTCAGGAAGGCATAATAATGGGGATTTGTTTTGAAAGAATAGAAAAGTCTGCAGAGGCACTAAGGGATTTTCTCCTACTGTGGGAATTGTCTATAACTGCTAATTTCCAGGTTTACCAATTCTAATGCTAACAAATTACAGTTCTAAGTAGGGAAAGGACAACAAGCTTGTATTAGAATGGAAAAATTGGTTTCAAGATTAAGGTATTACTAGTAATGACAAGATGAGCTTTGAAATATTTAAACACGAATCTTTTTGTGGTTTGTGTAGAAAACAATTCAAAATCTAAGCAACCACACTATTGGTTGCTTATTCTTTCTTTCTCTTGGTACATAAGAATGCAGATCTTCATTCGATCTAGATTGAATTATTGTAGAATCTGTGGGAAAAGTTGGCTTACTTCTTTTACCTCTTTGGCTATAGTTCCTTTGGTGGTCATATTGATTAAAATCAGGTCAGTATTCTATTTTAATTTTTTTCCTGAAGAAGCCTTTGAAGTCATAGGAAAAAGTGAATATTAGAACTTATGATTTACTTTGGGCAGTAGTAGAATTTATAAAACATCAATAATAGGGATTGACTTTCTGAGGTGAAGAACGGAAAGAAAAGGGGTAGTTCATTCTAAAAAATAACAGAATCCTAACTGTAAAGGATATTTCAAGAAATGTAACTGTGGTTTTACTCAGTATGTAAATATTTAAGAGACTCCCCTAGGGAATTTCACTAATTACTAATCAGCAATGATTTGCAATTTTGATTTATTGCCATCATTACTGTGACTATTACATGTCAGGAATATGTTTGTATATAAGTCATAGCACCCAATGTGCCTAAAAGAGTTTGTTCAACTGTTAATTTATTACACGGTTAGCATATTGATTTCCAGTATCCTGTGACCAGCTTTTGGAAAGTATCCCATGTGTCTAGTGAGCATTAAGTAAACACAAACACACATTTTTATCATTCTTCTTACCTGAGCATTCAGTTTTTGAGTATTCATTCATTAAAATTGGTAATTGGTAATACTTTATATCTTCTGTTATATAATAAGACCATCAAAACATATTTTGGTGGCTGATAAATCTTGATGGTATGATTCATTTGTTGGCCAACTCAATTACCAAGGCAGTCGTCAGTGAAATCTGGAAATATGAAGATAGTATACACACACATCAGATTGCTATTCATATTTAGATATCTGATCCATGTGCAGTTTATCTTGGTGTAGTATGAAGAGTGGAGTCAATGCTGTCTTTCCTTTTAGCTATTCAGTTGTCCCATATTTATTCAAGCTCATCCTCCCTCTGATTTCAGATCGCTTTTAATCTATATCCAATTATTCTAAATTGTTCATTGGTCTATTTATGCATGTGTACCATATTTTTATTTGTAAAAACTTTATAACATGTTTTATTTTTTTTAACATGCTTTTATTGGTGCATTGGAGTCTTACATCACAATGAATATCTTAGTGTCCTCCCCTCCTCCCCCCCATCCATATGAAGTACTGAGAATGATGTTGGTTTATTCTCACATGTACCTATTGTTTATGATAGTAATTCTACTGATTCACTTCTTTCTTGCCCTTCCACTTCCTTGTACCACTTCTCTTGCCCCGCTGAGAGTTCTCCATTATTAACTGGAGTTCCTTGTGTGTCCCCACTACTCCCTAGGTTGCACATATTAATGAAAACATATGTCCCTTCTTTTTTTGTGATTGGCTGATCTTGCTTAACATAATGTTCTCCAGATCCTTCCATGTTCTTGCAAATGATGTTATTTTGTTCTTCTTTATTGCTGAGTAGAATTCCATTGTGTGTATTTCCCACAATTTTGTAATCCACTCATCTGTTGATGGGCACCTAGGTTGGTTCCATAATTTGGCCACTTGTGCTGCTCTGAATATGGGTATGCATATATTACTGTAGTTTTCTAGTTTCAATCCCTTTGGTATGATACCCAGTAGTGGTATAGCTGGATCATATGGTGGATCCATTCCCAGTTTTCTGAGGAATCGCCACACTGATCTCCATAGTGGTTGAACTAGTTTGCAATACCACCAGCAGTGTAGAAGAGTCCCAGTTCCCCACATCCTCACCAACATTTCTTGTTGTTTGACTTCTTAATGATTGCCATTCTAATTGGGGTTAGATGAAATCTTAGAGTAGTTTTGATTTGCATCTCCCTGATTACTAATGATGTTGAACATTTTTTCATGTATCTATTGACCATTTTGTATCTCTTCTTTCGTGAAGTGTCTATTCATTTCAGTTGCCCACTTCTTGATCGGATTATTTGTTTTTTTAGTGTAAAGTCTTTTAAGTTCTTTGTATATTCTAGATATTAGACCTCTGTCAGAGGAATAGCTTACAAAGATCTTCTGCCATTCCACAGGCTTCCTCTTTAGGCTCTTGATGGTTTCCTTTGATGAGCAGAAGCTTTGTAGTTTAATGCTATCCCACTTATTAATTATTGTTTTAATTTCCTGTGGTTTGGAGGTCTTGTTGAGGAAGTTTCTACCTGTGCCTATATGTTGGAGTGTTGAACCTATGCCTTCTTCTAATAATTTCATAGACTCTTGTCTAACTTCCAGGTCTTTGATCCATCTCAAGTTTACTCTTGTGAAGGGTGAGAGGTAAGGATTTAGTTCCATTTTCAGGTAGATAACCAGTTTTCCCAGCACCATTTGTTGAAAAGACTGTCCTTTCTCCAACGTATGTGTTTAGCACCTTTGTCGAAAGTCAATTGACTATAAGTTTGTGAACTTGTTTCTGTGTCTTCTATTCTGTTCCACTGGTCTATGTGTCTGTTTTCGTGCCAATACCATGCTGATTTTATTACTATAGCTCTGTAGTATCATTTGAAGTCAGGAATTGCTATGCCTCCTGCATGGTTCTTATTGCTGGGAATTGCTTTGGCTATTCTGGGTCTTTTGTTTCTCGATATAAAATTAATAACTGATTTTTCTAGATCTGTGAAAAATGATGTTGGTATTTTGATAGGGATTGCATTGACTCTGTAGATCATTTTTGGCAGAGTGGCCATTTTGATAATATTTATTCTGCCTATCCAAGAGCAGGGGAGATCTTTCCATCTTCTAAGATCTTCTTCAATTTCTTTCATCAGTGTTCTATAGTTTTCATTGTAGAGGTCTTTTACCTCTTTGTTTAAGTTTATTCCTAGGTATTTGATTGGTTTTTAAGTTATTGTGAATGGAATTGTTTTCTGGATTTCTTTCTCAGTGGATTCATGGTTGGCATATATGAAAGCTACTAATTTTTTTAGGTTGATCTCGTATCCTGCTACGTTGCTGAATTTGTTAATCAGCTCTAGTAGATTTTTGGTTGAGTTCTCTGAGTCTTCTGGATATAGGATCATATCATCTGCAAATAAAGATAATTTTAATTCTTCTTTTCCTATTTGAATTCCTTTGATATCCTTCGCTTGTCTTATTGCTCTGACAAGAGTTTCAAGGACTATGTTGAAAAGGAGTGGTGATAGTGGGCATCCTTGTCTTGTTCCTGTTTTTAAGAGGAATTCCAGCAATTTTCCCCCGTTCAATATGATGTTGGCTTTGGGTTTCTTATATATTGACTTAATGATGTTGAGGTATGTTCCTTCTATTCCGATTTTCTGTAGAGTTCTTAACATGAATGGGTGTTGAATTTTGTCAAATGCTTTTTCAGCATCTATTGAAATGATCATGTGATTCTTGTTTTTAGTTCGATTTATATGGTGAATAACATGTATTGTTTTGCATATGTTGAACCAGCCTTGCTTTCTTGGGATGAAACCAACTTGGTCATGGTGTACGATTTTCTCAGTATGGTATTGAATGCGCATGGCTAGTACTTTATAATTTTTGCGTCTATGTTTATTAATGATATTGGTCTGTAATTCTATTTTCTTGAGGTATCTTTATTTGGCTTTGATATTAATGTGATGTTGGCCTCAACAAAGGAATTTGGAGGAATTCCATCTCTTTCAATTTCACAGAATAGCTTGTAAAGTATTGGTTTCAGTTCTTCTGTAAAGGTTTTGTAGAATTTGGCTGGAAAATCATCTGGACCTGGGCTTTTCTTTGATGGCAGACTTTTTATTGCTGTTTCTATCTCTGTGCTTGCTATTGGTTGATTCAGGTTTTCTATATCCTCTTGGTTCAATTTAGGTAGGTTGTATGTGTCTAGAAATCTTTCGATTTCTTCCATGTTTCCCATTTTATTGGAATATAAGTTTTCAAAGTAGCTTCTTATGATCCTCTGGATTTCTCCACTGTCTGTCTTGATGTCCCCTTTTGCATTTCTGATTTTGGTAATTTGGGTTGATTCTCTCCTTCTTTTTTTTTTTTTGCGGTACCGGGGATTGAACCCAGGGGCATTCTACCTCCGCGCTACACCCCTGGCCCTATTTTTTTTATACTTTATTTTGAAACTGGGTCTCACGAAGTTGCGGAGGGCCTCACTAAGTAGAAAGAGAGAGAGAGACAGACAGACAGGGAGAGAGAGAGAGAGCTGAGGCTGGCCGTGAATCCGGATCCTCCGGTCTCTGCCTCCCAAAGTACTGGGATTACAAGTGTGCGCCACCACGCCAGGCTATGATTCTCTCCTTCTTTTGGTTAGGTTAGCTAGTGGTTTGTCAATCTTGTTAATCTTCTCAAAGAACCAGCTTCTTTTTTTGTTGATTCTTTGTATTATTTTTTTTATTCCCTATTTCATTAATTTCTGCTCTGATTTTAGTTATCTCCTGCCTCCTACTGGCTTTGGGATTTGACTGTTCCTGTTTTTCAAGATCCTTGAGGTGTGTCATTAGGTTATTTATTTTGATGTCTTCTGTTTTTCTTATGTGGGCACTCAGTGCTATAAATTTTCCTCTTAACACTGCCTTCAAAGTGTCCCATAGATTTTGGAACGTCGTGTCTCTATTTTCGTTTAATTCCAGGAATATTTTTATTTCTCCCCTTATTTTTTTCTGATCCATTCCTCATTCAGAAGTGTATCATTCAGTCTCCATGTACTTATGTGATTACTTTTGGTCTTCATGTTGTTAATTTCCAGTTTCATTCTGTTGTGATCTGAGAAGATGCAGGGAAATATCACATCTTTTGAATTTGCTGCTGCTTGCTTTGTGACCCACTATGTAGTCTATTTTGGAGAATGTTCTGTGGGCAGCTAAGAAAAATGTGTATTCAGGTGTTGCTGGTTGAAATAATCTGTATGTGTCTATTAGATCCATTTGGTCTATGGTTTTCTTTAGGTCTGAACAATCATTATTCATCTTTTGTCTGGAGGATCGATCTAGTGGTGTGAGTGCTGTGTTGAAGTCTCCCAGTATTATTGTGTTTGGGTTTATTTGGGACCTGATGTCCTGAAGACTTTGTTTTATGAATGTAGGCATGCCTACATTTGGGGCATAAATGTTTACTATTATTATATCTTTTTGTTGGATTGTTCCTTTTATTAGTAAGAAGTGATCTGCTTTGTCTCTTCTGATGTGTTTCAGCTTAACGTCTGTTTTGTCAGATATAAGCATTGCTATCCCTGCTTGTTTTCGATCTCTGTTTGTATGGTATGTCTTTTTCCATCCTTTTATCTTTAGTGTATGAGTATCTTTGGCTAGAAGGTAAGTTTCTTGTAATTGTAAGCAGCATATAGTTGGGTTATGCTTTTTAATCCACATTGCCAGTCTGTGCCTTTTAATAGGGGAGTTGAGTCCTTTGACATTCAATGTTATTATTGAGATACGATTTTTGTTTCCTATCATTTTTAGTTTTATATTCTGTTTTCTGTAGTGACAAATCTCCTTGTTTAGTTGCCTACCTGATGGAGTTCACCTCTCCTGTGGTTCTGAAAAATGCTTGTTTTTCCTTCTTTGTGATTTATTTCTTTTAGGATTTTTTCCAGTGTTGGCTTGGTCCTCATGAATTCTTTAAGTGTTTGCTTATCATGGAACATTTTTGTTTCTCTATCAATTTTAAATGATAGCTTTGCTGGATATATCAATCTTGGTTGGAGGTTGTTTTCTTCCAGGGTTTGGAGTACTTCATACCAATCCCTCCTAGCATTCCTGACTTGGGTTGAGAAGTCTGGGGTGATTTTTATTGTTTTACCACTGTATGTCACCCATTCTTTTTCTCTTGCTGCTTTTAGAATTCTTTCTTTGGCCTCTACGTTAGAGATTTTAATTATTACGTGGCGTGGGGAGGCCCTTATTTGGTCCTGTCTTAACAGTGTTCTATATGTCTCCTGTATGTGAATTTAGAAATCCTTTTCTATGTTCGGAAAATTCTCTGAAATTATTTCTTTGAAGAGGTTTCTTATACTCTTGGTTTATGCTTCTAAACCTTCTTTGATGCCTTTTATCCTTAGATTAGGATGTCCTGTATTATTCTGTATTTCTTGAATGGTCAGGGTGTGTTATTGTAATATCTTCTGTATATCGTTGACTGGGTTTTCAGTTTTGAATGAACTGTCTTCCAGGAGTGATAACCAGTTTTCCATGTGGCCAAGCCTTCTAGAGTTGGTTTCTATTGCAGTGTTTCATTCATTTATTGACTCTTTCTTTGGGTTCAGTGTTTCTTTCAATTCTTTCTTAGAGCCTCAACTTCCTCCTTCATCTTCTCTATGCTTTCTTTGAGGCCTTTCATCACTCTAAAGATCAAAATTCTGAATTCTCCGTCTTGCATTTCCTGTAGGTCAGTATCAGTAATCTCACTTGGTGCATTGTGTTTCTTGTTTCCTCACTGTTCCTCATTCTCATATTTTCGGTGTTTTAAATTTTGTGTTTCTGTTGCCTCTGCATCATCTTCCTTTCTAGGTATAAGACTTCTTGATGGTCCCTGTAGACCCAATCGGGTCAGTGCACTGCAGGCTGTGGTTCCCTTACGTCTGGTTGACTGGGGTGCGGTGTGTGTTTGGGGTGGCACGCATATTTCAGAGCTCGGGTGTTGACACAAGGCGTATTTCAAGGCATGGTGTTGTATGCGGGCTCCGAGGCGTGGGTGATGGTGCCAGAAGATGCCCGGTCTCCGAGGTGCGGGTGCTGAGGATCATCCTGGCCCCCAAAAAAAGGGATGCACATGTGCTCCGGGACTTGGGAGGCATCACCAGAGGTTTCCCTGGCTCTGATACGCTGCACTGTGTATCTTGTGCGGGTGCCCTAGAAGGGGTGCGGACTCCGGTTATTGGGTTGCGGCGCCTGAGGGTACACAGGCACTGAGGCACGGTGCAGAGGATTGCACGCAGGCCTTAGTGAGGTGCGCAGGCTCCTGGATCTCGGGTGGTGGCACCAGAGTGTGCCCTGGCTCTGAGGCAGTGCAGAGGGTTGTGTGGGTTTCAGGTGGCGGTGCCAGAGGGTATCTAGGCACTGAAGCACGGCACAGAGGCTCCCACGCAGGTGAGAGAGGTGCAGGCTCTGGGTCTCGGGTAGCAGTGCCAGAGGGCGTGGGGGTCTGAGGTGGGGCACAGAGGGCTGCCCGGGTATTGGGTGGCGGCGTTGGAGTCTAGGGCAGGGCACGGAGGGCCACCAGGGTCACGCAGGATGGCGGGGGTGGCCGAGGCGGGGCGCGGAGGGCCACCTGGGTCTTGGCTGGCATGGGGGTCCAATGCGTTGGTGTTGGGGATTGCACGGGCTCATAGCACGGTGTGGGGGGGGAGGTTCGCAGCTCTGGTAGGAGCCCATGCTAGAACAGCCTTTGAAGGGTATTTATGATCTGCTGCTGGGATGGCCCCACCACTCACAGGGTTCTGCTCTGGTTCCTTATCCTGATTTGCTGGTGGAGGGGTCTATTAGCCCTGGCTGTAGGGTCCGGGGGAAGATGGCTCCTTACCAATCCTGCCAACCCGGGATTGCAATTTTCTGTGGGATTCTGTAGCTGGTAGACTCTGTGTCTGTGTAGTCGTACTCGGGTTACTGGATATTGGGTTTTGGTTCTTCTATGGCTGTGTGATGTTGTTCAGTTCTGAGCTCCTGAGGTGATTTTGAGACGATTTTGAAACAGGCTCATTCAGGGGCTCCTATTCTGTCAGCATCTTGGATCCTCTATAACATGTTTTAAAATTTAGTTTGGTCATCCTTCTTCTTTTGCTTTCTTTCACCAGGCATTTCTTTTCTTTTCTTTACTTTTTTGGCACATGTCTTTTCTGTCCTTGCAAATAACTTGCATTTGGATTCCAGGCCCCAATGTAGGCCTGCTAATAGTAAAAAATTCCAAGAAGTAACTATCATTATTATATCCCTCCCTCTCCCTTCCCCTCCATACACTCAGAACCATGGTGGACACAGAGGTTTTATAATACATTTCCTTTGAGTTTATATTTTGTATTCCCTTTGAGGGTTTGCCTCAAGTAGACAGAATTCCCTCCAGCCTATACTTTTCCACCGAAAGTGGGATCCTTCTGTGGGGGTCTTGGTTTTCATTCCCTTTCTTCCCACTCTGCTGAAACCCAAGGCCCAAATCATTGACTTTTACCACCTGAAACCCTGGAATCTTGGTAAACTCTCATTTGGTTGAATTGAATCTTTAGTGGCCTAAAGTGAAAATGCTTCTATCCATAGAGAATTTACCTTTTGTCCCATTGCATACCTGAAGGAACTGCCAATCAGGAACACCTTAAACTAAAATTTCATCTTGGGACATTGGGGCCTCACTGGACATGTGAATTCCAGCCCCAAGCCCACACAAGTGGCTATGCTTCTCAGGAGCTGTGGTTATAAACTGTCAGGTGGTAATTCTTACCCAACTCCCATTACTATCCAAATCTGAGACAGATAAGTTTTCTTACCTGTTCCTTTTGGCCTTTATGCTTGCTTGATTTTTATCTTCACCCATTGAAGGTGTTGACTTCAATGGTAAAGCCACCATATTTAACTGGGTCTTTGACCCAACTCTCCACATGATGACAGGTCCTGGTTTTATCTTCTGACCTTTTTATGTTTCATTAAACCAAAGGTTTCTAGGGACAGAGTGACCCAAGTCCTCATAGAAATTGCTAGCTTTAGCACATGCTTAACTTTCTAGATTTGTGGGGGTTTTGTATGTTGGTTTGGGGCCTTTGAATTTCCTTAAAAGAGTATTTGTTATTTTTTCTAACATCCTTAGTTGATTTGAACTACAGGGTTTACTTTTTTCTTGGCTTTCTAGTCTTTCTCATTATGGGGAATAGTAGTAAATGTCTTACTTTCGAGCTAATTTGGACTGTGACATTAGCTCTGAAAAGAAGGCATTAATAGAAATACATTCCAAAAGATGTTGATAACATATTTGAAAATATAGTGATACAAATGCCATCTCTTTTATTGGCGAGTCTGTGGCTGATCAGCAATGCCAAAGGAGAAAAGACTTGGACTTGATCCAAGAGGATAGTTATGCAAATGAAGTTTTGAGAAAATAGCAGAATTTTCTTAGAGGAAAAGAAAAAAATGAGTAATCACTCACAACACCGAGATGCAGCATGCCTGCAGGAGCCCCTCCCCTGCCATTGGCGGCATCATTATGCTGATATTGGTGAGAGAAGGAAGATCAATGCCAGGTTAGAAGACAGCTGATGAGCAGAAAAAAAAATCATTCTTTCAGATGATAAATCAATCTCAGAGCAGCTTGATGGCTAGCATATGATCACAAAGGATTGCGGTGCCATTTTGTAGCTACTTTACTCTAACAAGAAAAACTAGGAATAAGACAAATCAGTGCCTTTTTTTTTAAGACAGCAGGCCCAGTGGATTTGGAATAGAATTGATTAACATGAAAGGTTTAATGATGAAGTCATACAAATCATATGCAGCTCTTGGAGTGGTGCTGCTAGTGTGTGCAAAATGATGATATTTTGAATGTGTTGTGTGGATTTATATTATCTTAAAACAGATATGGCAGCAGTTGGACAGAGTCTAGTTCAAGAGTTTTATGTTATAAGAACAACAAACATTTCTTATGTTTTGCAAATACTCTTGCTCCTACGACTCCATGCTGGATAAAGTCTGGGTTAACTGATGAGAACTGATCTTGGCTCTGCTCTCTTCCCCCTTTTCCAATGACATTCTGTTCCTCACTCCTCTTCCCATATGTCTCAACAAATGCTTTTAGAGGGCTGATGAGCGATGTGTGTGTGTGTGTGTGTGTGTGTGTGTGTGTGTGTGATATCTTGCTGAAAATGAAAGTCTAAAATATATTTTGAGAACAGCAACAGCAACCACACTTTGGGCATAAGCAAAGGGGACAGATGTTGCAAGGAGGAGGGCCATATTTTTCCCGACTACAGAGCACCTTTCTCTAGGGCCAACATTATGTTCCTTCCCAACACACCATGTGTCAGTGACTCCAAATTCTCCTTCTGTGGCAGAATAACAGAAGCACTGATCCTTGAGGCTGCAATCGCTCTGACTGTAATTGCTCTTGTTATGGTACACGCAGTTCCAGCTACGATGTTTTCCTTCCTGGTGGGTAAGAGATTTCATGGTCTTGTAGAGGTTCTGCTTGCGCTGCTTCCAGAGTCTCATATTTACACGCCAAGTCCCTAATTTCCCACTCTACAATGGCTGGGCCAAACAGGGAACAGGACTGTGAGATGTCCTACTGGCTTGGCCTCAACACTGAACCCTCTGGATTGGATCAACGTCCATTACCACTGCCTTTCTCTAAGGAGGAGAGGGTGTTGCTGATTCATTCTGAATTTTTTTTTACTCTCAATGATATTCTTGGAAGGATTTAAATCCCTTCCTATTTTTTTCCTGCTCATTTCCTGTATACTTTTATTTTTAATGAGATCTGATCCACACTGTATTTTGGGCTCCATCCATCTGGTCACACTCACCATATTGCTCTTTGAAATGTGCCTTGGAGAGATCTACCTTCCAGACTTGCTGCCCTTGAGATCTGCTCCCAGCTTCTGTCCTGCCAGCAGATCAGAAACTGGGCCCATCCACCTAAGAAGAGTCCACTGGGTCTCCTGAGAAGTAGAATTTGTTTTGAGTCTGGGAACTAACAGATCCATTCTAGCAAGTCTGCTCTATGGAGCCTCTAATCTCTTCCCACACTGTGCCAGTGCAGTTCTAGTATTGCTATTCTTAAACTAGGAGCTAAGTTTTCCATGTTTTCACAAGGCTTCCCAGTTGGCATCATGGTTCTTGCCAGGGCGTGTGATTCTGTGTCACAGGAGAGTGCTTCTGTATTGATAAAATCTGCTGTATCCAGCTCTGCATTTGGCCACCCTTACTCCAGCACTACAACTCTATGCTCAGCCATTTGGTTTCAGTTGGTACAGCTGGGGCCTGTGCCCCCTTCAGAGTAAAATCCGAGGGAGACAGTAGAGAGAAGAGACAGGAGGACCTATGGCAGGAGGTGGTTTTGGAACAGTCTTGTGTTGGCATGATCCAATGGGGAATGCCCACTGTACAACAGACAGTGCCTCACTTAGAGACATGACAGGGGGCTTTTGGACCCCCATCCAACCAGTGATTGACCATTGTCAATGAGACAAGGGAAGACAAAGCAGCATCAGTGTCCAGGGATATTCCTCCAGGGAAGGATGGTCAGGAGAACTGTTGGCTGAAGCATCCCACAGCTACTAGGTTTGGGCACACCAACCAAACCAGTAAAAGGGATGGATGTGGAGCAGAGCAGGACACCCAAAAGCCTGTTGTACCATTTATCCAATGTTTCTCCTGGTATATTAATGATCAGTTGAAATGATCATTCCTGAATTGCCACCAGCATTTCTATCAGAATGCATTATTCCCTTCTCTCCATGTTTACAACATGTTACTTGCACCCCTGTTTTAAATTGATTTAAGGGTTCTGAGTTATAGTTAGTTGTTGGTTGTAGTTCTATCCCACTTGGACTGGAAATTCTTTGGAAGTAGTCAGTCACTCTCCCAAGGACCTCATTGAAGAATACACATAGCTTTTGATATATTTTAAAATGTATTTGATGAAATGCAGTAAAATTGGCAGGACAAGTCATATAGCAAATCCATTATTTCTTTCATAAAAAATAAAAACAAGGCAGGGCGTGGTGGCGCACACTTGTAATCCCAGTACTTTGGGAGGCGGAGACCGAGGATCTGGGTTCGTGGCCAGCCTCAGCTCTCTCTCTCTCTCTCTCTCTCTCTCTCTCTCTCTCCTTAGTGAGGCCCTCTGCAACTTTGTGAGACCCGGTTTCAAAATAAAGTATAAAAAATAGGGCCGGGGGCGTAGCACGGAGGTAGAATGCCCCTGTGTTCAATCCCCGGTACCGCAAAAAAAAAAAAAATTAAAAACAGTTTTCAACTTATTTTTTCGTTAAATCTGAGTCTTCAGAGGTTGTAGTTGCACAGTGGCTGTGAATGTTAGCAACGGTCTTGGAATAAGATGGTTATATATGTGTACCATCTCAGCAACCTCCAGAGGGTGTGCTTTGTCCCTGAGAGACAGTCAGTGATAATGTCCCCGAGGAGAGCTGTGATCATGTTCTAGAGGAAATCCTTGAAGAGGAATTAGTTGTAGTAAACACAGAGATAAAATTTACTTAGGCAAACTTTAGAGATACCTGGAGAGAAACTAAATGTACCTCATGAATTTTCCAAAGTTGGCAGAAAAGAAACATCTGCCACTGAGTAACAGTAGAGTAGAAGACAAACAAGCTAGAACAAGAACAAGGCCTCAGAAAAGAAAAAAAATACTAAAGGTAGGGAGAAGCCTGTCAAAAGGCAGGTGAGATCATAAATGTATTAAACTAATTTTCTTCCTAATAGAAATCTTCTGTAATGTGGGAGGCAAACTCTTTCACTAGTTCATTTTTTTTTAAAATTTCATGGCTGATTCCTTTTTAAATCTAGTTGAAAAATTGTTCTTCATACAGATTTCTTAGCTCTAATGCTCAATCTGTTCACCTTTCAGATGAGGACACTGGCATACCAGTTAGTAAGTACATTTGACCCCTCTTGCCTTCCCTCTCTGCCTTTACCTCTCTGCTCTTCTGCCATGTTAAAATGCAGCAGGAAGGCTCTTGCCAAATGCTGGCACCTTGATAGTGGACTTCCCAGCCTCCAGAACTGGGAGGCAATATATTTCTGTTCATTGTAAATTATCCAGGCTCAGGTATTCTGCTATAGGCACACGAAATGGAGTAAAGCAAGTAGGCCAGGAATGTGCCCTGCTTTAGCTCCTGTCTTCCGTTGGCCTCCACCGCCCATTCTCACTTGGCCCTTCTTCCAGTCAGTCATACTGACCCAAGCTCACTTCCAAGAACAGCCTCATCTGCCAGGTGTATCTTTTTGCCTGGAATGGCTCTTAGCACCTGTTCGACTGATGAACGCCTATCTATCTTCCTGGACTTAGTTTGGAAGCATCTGGCATGTGAAGGTTTCTTTGACCTGCCTCTCCATTTACCCCTTCCTGTTCATGCCAATTTCACAGGGGTCCTCCAGTGCCCATGTTACCCCATCAGGGCTATCTTCACACTGTCCTGTAATTGTCTCAACTCTTTGTTTTCCCTACTTTTTTGAAGGCAAGGACTGCATTTTACTCATTTCTAATTTTGTTTTTAGTAATTTTATATGCCGAGCAAAATGCTTGGTGCTTAGAATGTATTTAATTAGTATCTTTGGAATAAATTCATCTGTTGACAAATGAAAATTTGTGCTCTTTTGCTAAAAGTAATGTATCTGTTTTGGGCTGAAGAGAGTGGAATCAAGAATTGCACTCTAGTCTCCATATTTTTTGTTTTCCTGATGTGAGAGAAAATTAACATTTTAAAGGATGCTGGGCTTTTAAAATAAAGGTCCAGCTTAATTACTTACTACTCACTTAAAATTAATCTTTTTTTAATCACACATGCTATTGTACAAATTAATGGGATTCATTGTGGTATTTCCACACATGCAGGCATTGTGTGTTGATCATTTCCATCTTTCTTTTTTTTTTGGTGGTACCGAGGATTGAACTCAGGGCCATTCTACCTCCGGGCTACACCCCTAGCCCTATTTTTTATTCTTTATTTTGAAACAGGGTCTCGCTGAGTTGCAGAGGGCCTCATTAAGTAGCTGAGGCTGGCCGCGAACCCGGATCCTCTGGTCTCAGCCTCCCAAGTACTGGGATTACAAGCGTGTGCCACCACGCCCGGCTTCCATCTTTCCTTAGACCCTTGCTCACTCCTACCCCCACATGGAGCCTTTCCCAATCCCTAGTAATTCTTCTTCTACTTTCAGGTCAACTTTTTTTTCCCCTAAATACGTGAGAATGTGGGATACTTGACTTTCTGTGTCTGGATTATTTTGCTTAATATGTTGCTCTCCAGTTCCATTCATTTCCCAACAAATAACAGTATTTCATTCTCCTTTATGGCTGAATAATACTCCATTGTGTATACATACCATATTCACTTTATTCATTTATCCGTTGACAGGCACCTAGGCTGATTCCATATCTTAACTAGTATTAATAGTGTCACAATCAACATGGGTATGCAGGTATCTCTTCTGTGTGCTGACTTCATTTCCTTTGGATATATATCCAAATGCAGAAGTAGCTTTAGCAGATCCTAAAGAAGTAGCTTTAGGATAATATGATAGTTATATTTCTAGTTTTTTTCAGGGATCTTCGTACTGTTTTCATTAGTAGCTTTCCTAATTTACATTCCTACCAACAGTGTATAAGCATTTCATTTTCTTTACATCCTCTCAGCATTTTTTTTAGGGTATAGGGAATTGAATCTAAGGGTACCTGCTGCTGAGCTATAGCCTCAGCCTTTTTTATTTTTTTATTTTGAGACAAGGTCTCACTAAATTGTCAAGGCTGATCTCAAACTTGTGATCCTCCTGCATCAGCCTCCCAAATAGCAGGTGTGTGCAACCGTGCCCAAATATATATGTACATATATACATACATACATACATACATACACACGTAATAGTCATTCTAACTGGGGTAAGATAGTATCTCATTTCAGCTTTGATTTGCATTTCGCTGGTGGCTAATAATATTGACATGTTTTATGTATTTATTGACCATTAGTATTTCCTCTTTTAAGAAGTATCTATTAAGATCATTCACCCATATTTTAATTGACTTGCTTGTTTTTTATTGTTAAGTTTTTTTAGTTCTTTATAACCTGGATATTAACGCTTTAACAGATGAATAGCTGGAAGACATTTTCCCCCTCATCTGTAGGTTGTCTCTTCACTCTATTGACTGTTTTCTTTACTGTGCAGAGCATTTTAGTTTGATGTTATCCCACTCGTCTATTATTGCTTTTGTTTCTATGCTTTTAGAGTCCTATCCAGAAAATCATTGCTTGCACCAATATCTTGAAGTCTTTCCCCTTTGTTTTCCTCTAGTAGTTTCAGCGGTTTTAGTCTTACATTAAGGTCTTTATACATTTTGAGTTGATTTTGGTACAGTGTGAAAAAAGGGAATCAAGCTTCAATTTTCTGCATGTGGATATCCAGCTTTCCCAGCACCATTTAAAAACTAACCTGTCAAGCCCAAGTTATGGATGAAAGCTGTTATTCTAGAATGCTCCTTCTGAGGAAGGTCTATCCTCATCTATATGACTATATGAGGAAGGTTTAACTAAGACCATCTTCACGGCATTTCCCAAACTGCCAGAGAAGTTTAAAGGTAAGTATGCACTCAACTTTTGATGTTCAGGCACAGAGCCATAATCAAAAGAATATTAAGCTGTTTTGAAACCTTCATAGTTTGGGGGAGATTGTTGAGAAAGACTGCAATTTCTTAATTCAAAGACACTTTCCATCAGACTACTTTGGGGTTGCCACTCCAAATGCCCTGTGTACCTTAAAGGCTTTGGACTACCGTGGTGATGGTATACAATAACTGCTTACTAGCTTATTAAGATTCGAATCCATTTATCATTAATACTGATTATGTCTCTTTGTTATTATTGTTGCTGCTAATGGAAATATTTTGGAGACAAGGTTTTATATCATTGTTAAAGATTTTTTTAAATACATGTGGACACTTTGGTTTTAATGATAAATCTATTATTTATATCCTATCATCATTTTGAGAAATCTGTAGATATATGTATATATATAGTCTTAACAAGTCTAGTTACATTCCTAATCTTCAACAACACTCAAATTTACCAATGAGTCAATAAAAAAAGGAGTATTTCTACCTTTATTTTGATTTTGGTAGTGTTCAGTTAACAGAAACCATTTCTACAACTTATTTATTTAGATGTATTGATTTTTTTTTTTTTTTGTGGTACCGGGGATTGAACCCAGGCGCGTTCTACCTCCGTGCTACACCCCAGCCCTATTTTTTTATACTTTATTTTGAAACCAGGTCTCACGAAGTTGTGGAGGCCCTCACTAGGTAGAGAGAGAGAGAGAGAGAGCGAGAGAGTGAGTGAGCGAGCTGAGGCTGACCGTGAACCCGGATCCTCCGATCTCCACCTCCCAAAGTACTGGGATTACAAGCGTGCGCCACCACGCCTGGCTAGGTGTATTGATTTTTAAAAAGCATTCTTGAGGTATAGATAACTGTTGAATGCAATTATTTATTTACTTTTCAGAATTGAAATGAACTTGAGGAAGAAAAAACCTCCTTTCTTTAAAAAATGAACAAGTTTTACTTTCCTAGAAAGTCCAACATTATGAAAGTTTTCTACTTACTCCCCATTCATTTGACAAATATTTATTGTAAGTACAAGGATAATTTGGACATAGCTACTGTCTTTCAGAAAGTCATAGTAGAGCAAGTGACAATAACTGGAAGATAATTATGAGACAATATAATTCAAGCTACAGGAAAGCATTAGAAAGACCCATAGAAGCATGGATATTACTCTTAATAGTGCACACGAAGACATGGGAAGCCTAGTGGTGTCATTTAAGAGAATATTGAAAAATTTCAGATAGAGATAAAAGAAAAGCAAGGAAATGTGAACAAAGACTTTTCAGTGTGGTAATATCTGGTTTGGGGGCAACAATGTGGCTAGGACATATGATTCAAATAGGGCAGAAGAGATGGGGTTGCAGGAAAAGGATAAGTTGGAACCAAGTTGTGAAGAGTCTTGTAAGCCTTGCACAGGAATTTAAATCTCATGCTATAGTTGATGGGGAATTATAGAAGGTTTTATGGAGCAGAGTGGCATGAGTAGTTCTGTTCCTTAGAAAAGTAATTGTGCCTATTAGTTGGAGAATTAATTAGAGAAGAAGAAATTAGAAGTCATGTAGGATTCTATTGTAACAGTCCTAAGAAAAGATGCTAAGCACTTGAACTAAGTATGAAAATCTGTGAATGCAAGGAAGTAGAATGCATAAGAGTTAATGATCAGATATTTATAGAATTAAAATATTTGGGTGGGGAAAAGAGAATTCCAATACTTTAAATTTGAGACACCTAATGGGTAAAGATGGCACTGGTCAAGAAAGAAAGCATGCTGGATTTGGGAAGTGGGTTTGAAGCACGATGGTATGTTTTGTGTGCACTTGCTTGAAATACGGCACCTGTGTGACATGCAGTTGAGGTATGCAGAAAGCAGCTGGGTTCAGTAAGTGGAACTCAGGAGAGGGGCGGGTGCAGCTTGAGTTATACATCTCAAAATCATAAAGAATGCATAAAAAACAGAAGGAAACCAGGCTCAGACAGGATGGGAGGAGGGTTAAGTGCAGAATCCTGAGAAACATAAGAGAAGCTTGAAAGCAAGATAGAAATTGAAACAAAGGGGAAATACGGTATTTAACCATGGTCTTGATCTTTTCATGTAGAGAGCTAGAATGTCCAATATTCCTGTCATCCTAATGACAGCTTTGCATTTCCATTACCACTTGGAAAATAAAGTTAATTTTTCAGAGCATGCTGGATATGTGAAAAGATTACTTGGCCTTAAACCGCGTCCACATCAACACTGAGAACCAGCATCTCAAAGCTGGCAGTTTAAAAGGCCGTGATGCAGTCAGGGGTAAAGTCCTAAGCGCCAAGTCAGTGCTCAGATTTCAAACTCCAGTTTTGTTACTCATCTAACTGGGTACTGGATACTAGGTTTTTGTGGGTTTTTTTCATGTTATTTTTTGCAACTTCAAAATGGAGATGTCAAAATGATGTGTAAAACGCTTGACATTGTAACTGGTTCCTTGAAAACATTCAGTGTCAATCATGATGTTATTATTCCTATTACAGAGAAACATTTATGATTTTCAGAATAAGCCTCTGATTCCTTCCACTTTTTAAATAGAATTTACATGAGTTTAAGTTAGTTTTAAATCCAATCTCCACTACCTGGAACAGGATGACCAGTGCAGCATGAAAAACCCTCTTCCCATTTGTTTAATGGCATTTAAAAATCATTCTATCCATGAAAAAAGGAAAGGTTTTATCTAAAAGTTCAAAGGATATTGCATAAAAAGGAGGCATTAAGAATAAGTATTATTTCAAAGTACTACTTTTTTTTTACAGAATGTTTTCATGAAAATGGTTTTGGCTAGTTATTATGTTTCTTTTCTAAAAACCATGGTAGAACATTAATAATTAGCGTGCTATTATCTGTCACACTAAATCCTCCACTTTGGGAATAAGTCAATGAGAAAATTGTTAGTTTATTTACAGCTCATTATGGAAACATTAGTCTTCAGTTCACTAAGGACATACATCCAAGCACAAGTGGAATGTGTTTCTATGAGCAGCTTTAATGCAGATTCCGCCACACTCTTACTGTGTTCACAGGAGAGTTGTTTCACTGTTTTGTAGTTTAGAAGGACCATCTGCCCTAATGACGGGAAATGTCTCTCTGAACTGATCATGCTTTATCGTTCTTAAAAGGTATTGACACCGGGCATGGTGGTGTATACCTGTTATCCCAGGACTTGGAAGGCTGAGACAGGAGGATTGCAGGTTTGAGGCCAACCTCAGCAACTTAGTGAGAGCCTGTTTCAAAATAAAAATAAATAAAATAAAAGGGGCGGAGGGGTGTAGTTCAGAGGTAGAATGCCCCTGGGTTCAATCCCCAGTATATATATATAAAAGGTATTGGCAGTTCATGCAACATTTTAATTAATTATTTCTCTTTAGCATGCTATATTTTAGTGAGTTTTAAGAAAATAATCCTAGGGTTGAATTGTAAAAATTACACTTGACTAACAAATGAAATCTTATTTAACTAGCTTGTGACTGAGAGAGGATAACAAGTATTAGAATTTTATTCTGAGATAATTTTCTTTATAATTTTTTTTATCCAAATTCCTCTTCTGGGATATTTATTAGGATACATGACACAAACTATAAAAATGATGTATGAAAGCTTCCAAAGACATATCATTTCAAATATTCATGAGTTAACTACAATTCTTATGTGTTTTATTCTACAAAAACTTAACACCTAATCTTGTGTGTGTGTGTGTGTGTGTGTGTGTGTGTGTGTGTGTGTAGAACGGGGGATTGAACCCAGGGACATTTTGCCTCCAAACTATACCCCCAGTCCTCCCCTCCCTCCCTCCCTCCCTCTCTCTCTCTCTCTCTCTTTCTTTCTTTCTTTCTTTCTTTCTTTCTTTCTCTTTCTTTCTTTCATGTGTGGTACTGGGGATTGAACACAAAGGCATTCTACCTTCAAGTTATAACTCTAGCCCATTTGTTATTTTTTGTTGTTGTTGTTTTTGAAACAGGATCTCACTAGGAAGCTGAGGCTTGGTCTCAAACCTGTGATCCTCCTGTCTCAGCCTCCCAAGTACTGGGAGTATAAGTGTGTGCCACTGTGCCTGGTTGTTTAAACCTAAGCTTAAGGCATGCCAAAATAAGACCAATCTTATTTCTGGATGAATGAAGGTGATTGAAGACAAAATCACTAATTCTAAAGGTCCAAAAATTGATTGTGACTTAATACAAGAAACTCTTATATAGTTGATGCCTTCACATAGATCTAATGGGTCACATACTCACAGGACTACCCATACTAAGAAAACTGATACTGGCCCAAAAGTTTTAATTGAAGATCATTGACACACCAGCTGGCATTTAAAGGAAGCACCCAGACTCAACTTTCTTCCTTTGTGGTTAAAGCATTTAGTGTAGCTCTTTTTGGCTTATTGGGGTAGCAGACTCCCTGAGACTCTTGGCATTTTGACCAACACTCACCAGTGTCTCGGCAGGGAGGACACTCATCTGTCCCACTAACTCCCCAGGCGTCTGTAGAGTGGTGAGTAGATACAAAGTCTCCCACTTCCTCTGTGCCTGTGGCTAGCACCCCTCACTTATGTTAGTGATTTCTCCAGGACACTGACACAGCAGTAATGCAGAAACCTGAATTCCTCCCACCACTTGGAAATGAGAAGCTAAATCTCTATCAGCCTTGGTAGCTGAGACAACAGCTGTCATCTATGAAAGGCATACCATCTCAGAACTGTGCATGGTGTAAGAACAGAATAGACCAGGATGTCAAGAAGTAGGGTGGGGAAGAAGTATATGGTTATACTTATAGTAGAGAGACCAAGAAGGAAGGGTTAAATGTGGTCTCACATTCCATATCCTACACTTGTATATGTTAACAATATATATGTGGTTTGCTGAGTTTCTTCCCATTATGTGCCAGTTACTTCCACGCTTTTATGACCCCTTCATAAACATATGAAGAAGGTAGCATTAGTAGATAAGGGAGCTGAGGCTTAGGAGCCAAGGTGAAGGGCTGGTAAGTAATGAAGCCATCTTGGTTCCCATCCATTCACTCTAGAGGTTGGTTCTGCAGGATTCTGCAGAGATTTCACAAACAAAGATTATACAATGGGAAGGGCACCCATGGGGCTGTGCAAATGGCAGCCCTTCCACTCTGCTTTATTATTCTGGGTGAAGGGACGGGCACACTTAAACCTCTGGCTCATTTTAGTCTGTATTGAATGACCTTGGCCTATAAGTAGTTGCTCTTTTTCATGCTCTAAGACTCTTGAAGGAAACTCAGTGCTGGGAAGAGGAAGATGATTTCACACCTCTGTTGTTCTGGTTTAGTGGAGACAGTTTACCGCAAGTCTGATTTTTATAGGGCAATGCCAGATTGATTCATATTTTTCCCACAATGAAAAGAAAGGGAGAAAACCTTTATTTAAAAAGGAAATATTCTTAAAGTCAGCAGGAAATTAATAGGATTTTTTAAAAAGGTTAAAAGTTTTCTCTTTTGACATTTTCTGCTATGTTGACATTTTCTATGGTGTTTGGTTGGGGGTGAGACCTTTTCTGTTTTGCTTTGTTTTTGTTTGTCTTAAACAAATCAAGCCCTTTGCTTTAAACTACTTCTATTTCTTTCTTGTCCATTTCACAGGAACATGTCTTCCAAGAAAACATTTTGTTCAAGTTTAAAAATGTAATTGTTGAAATGATTTATGCAGTTCTTTGTTTGAAACATTTATGTTAGAATAGACATAGGCATATACTATACTATGTACACATATACTGTATATATATGTGTATCCCAGAAAATAAATGAAGCTTTCCCTATTTTAAAAGATTTTAAGTATTTAACTTCTGAAAAAAAGTAGTTTTATGAATACTGAAGCCATGTTTATGCAATACATTCAAAATTTTGTTGAATATTATTTTCATAGTCATGATGGGTAATTCAGGCCCAAACTTTCCTTTGATATAAGAAATATCAATGATATTTTGCCAAGGAGCACAGATGAAGGCTTCCTGGCACACTCCAAGGCTAGCATTCTGCATTCCGGTGGGTTCCTGCATTAGCGGTTACAAGTTGTGTGTGTGATTGCCTGCTTGCATAACTCTCAAGGTTTAAGAGTCAAAGAATTATAGAATCTCAATAACTGAAGTGCTGTTGACTGGTTTTGGTTTTTGTATGAACTAAAGCAAGCCTATTTTGTTATACTTCTTGTTTGCTCTTTTAAAAATATGACATTTTGCATTCACAAAGGAGAAAATAGCTTTTGTGATCTTCGTCTTGTAGAAGTGCCCATTCACACTTATCTTAGTGTCCCAGGGTTGTCAAAACAAAGTATCACAAACAGGGTGGCTTTAAAAAACAAAAACTTATTGTCTCACAGCATAGGGGCCAGAAGTCCAAAATCAACGTATCATCTGAGTTGGTTTCTTTTGCAGGCTCTGACTGAATATTTGTTATATGCCTCTCTCCTTGCTGCTGGTAGTTGTTTCAACCTAAAAAATAAAATAGGGCTGGGGGTATAGCTCAGAGGTAGAACACCTCTGGGTCAATCCCCAGTACCACACACACAAAAAAAAGAATTGATATCCTATACTAGGACAGAGTCTGTGGTTCAATGGATAGTCAGTAAAACAGTATTTATGCATTAATTTCATTACTGAAAATCTAAAATGACTGTTAAAATATTTTATTTCTCTACAATATTGACTTGAATGGTTTGGTAATAGAATGGCACATGAAAATTCATGCATCTAGAATATTGGCTTGAAATGGTTCAGCCTCCCAAGTACTAGGATTACAGGTATGTGCCAGGTCGCCTGGCTTAGGATATCAATTCTAATGTGTCCTTATTGGGTGCTAGCATAGATTGAATTGTGTCACCCAAAGAGATGTGTTGTCCTCACATAAGACTTAAGAATATGACCTTATTTGGAAATGGAATCTTTGCAGATGTAATCAACTTAAAGTGAGATCACACTGGGTTAGGGTGGATCCTAATCCAATGACTGATGCCTTTATAAGAGGGAAATTTGGACAAAGATACACAAAGGAGAGAAATGCATCTGAATATACATGCAGATCTTGATGGGATGTCATACTATTGACACTTGTGATGATAAGATTTAAAAGTTGGTGTTTTTAATTGTCTAAGTAGTTTGTAGGTAATAAAAAAATGAGCCAGTATGTAGATGAGGCCAGAGAAAGGATTTTAAACTCAGAAGTTCCTATTCCCCAAGTTTGCTTGAATAAACTGAGGCTGGTCTCAGAGGCCAGCAGAGGAAACAGACTGGGGAGGCTGGGGCTTGGCACTGAGAGCATTGGGGTGACTTTACTCTTGGGCAGGGTTAGCCTTACTCTAGTATCTCATCCAGCTAGTGACATTCCGCAATGCTTGGATGAGGACTTCTGCACATCCTCAGCCCTAGGGTGCCCACAGGTATATGGAGGTCTACATGAGGAACAGTGGCCTGCATATTAGGGTCTGTCTCTGGGAAACAGGGGAAGTGGAGCAGGTTGAGAGGATTCCATTGGCATAAGGCCTGTGCCAATAAAGGGAAAATGAGAGGATTCCATGCAAACAATTCACTGAGGAAGGAGAATCAATGCCCCTTCCGGGACTCTATACTTCATGGGGATGTACTCATAGTTAGACATCATCAAACTATTGAGGAACCCTAACTTGTTTTGTAAGGGAAGAGTCTGTGGACTTTTCTACACTATCAGCTAAAACTTTCCTCTCTTCTGCACTGGGCCATGTGCCTATATATTAGAGAATTGATGGCTCTTCCTGGGTTCTTCATTGGAGAGATTTTTCCCTAGGTGTATGGGGGCAGAATTGAGCCAAAGAAAGGATTTCATTCAAATAGGTGGGTAGAGTGTAGAGTACTAACAACATATCAGGTAAGAATGTTACTCTATGAAATGTGTAAAATTGTATGCAAAATTTCATGTAAATTTTTTATTTATGCTTTTTTGGAGGTGAATCTTCATAACTTTCAACTGATATTCAAAGGCTCCATGATAGAAGAATAATAACATCTAATTTATAGAAATGCAGTGACCTGACCCTTATATACTCCTACTTTTCTATTTCTTTCTAATCTTCCTTGAGTTAAGTGAATGCAATGAAATTTATTTCACTCTGGACTTTTGATCCACATGGACTTTCACCCTGTGTGGAATGTCTACTTTCCGGGGTCTCCTTCCACCAACCTGCATGCCTATGCACTTCTTATATGTCGGTTTCATCTCTTTGGCTTTCTTAAGTAAAGTAGATTCTCTTCTTCCTGATTATTCTCTCCTCAGTTCTCTATTTACTTCCTTCAAAACACTGATCAAAATGAGTCGATAATTTATTTCAAGCCTATCTCCCAAAGGACAGAGATTATGTCTATTTTATTTCCTTTCAAATTTCTAACTACCTACCATAGTGCCCACATTGTAGATGTTCAGGAAATATTTTTGAGTGCAAAATACATGGAGAAAAAAACACTCTAACATGTACTAGATTGATAGAATCATAGTTCTAAAAGACATTTCCAAATATTCAATTTTTCACCTACATTAGCAGTTATTTGTGTTAATGAAATCAGTGACTATCCCTGTAATTAGAGCTTAATTTTCCTTTGCAAAACAAGTGCGCTTTCCCAAAGTTCCATTTAAAAAATAAAACTCAGATATTAGCAATCAGTGATGCAAAACCTAAACTGAAATGAAAATTTACTTCAATTTTAGTATAACTTGCAAAAAATAAAAGAACCCAGAATTTTTCTTGGTATCAACGTCCACATTTCCAGATACATAGAAAGATGGTATATTCTGTAAATCCTTTATGTTCTAATAATCTCAAACTCAGTGCATATTAGCTCCCAGAAAAGTGCACTCACTCTGAAAATGGAGATCAGGAAAGATTACCTTCATGCCAATTCATTGACAGGTTTCAATGACTAAGATTTCTGTGTCCACCCCCTTTGTTTTTTGGAAAGAAAGACCTATTGACATTCTGACTCAAATTTCCACATTATTCAAATAGGGTATGTGAATTTGTATCATTGCTCTTACTTGACTTCACTCTTTATTTCCTTCTTCTCTAGCAGTCCTTGTCAGGAGAATGTTCACCATGGAAGATTTGACTATTCATCCAATTCTTAAACCTAGGATAGTAGTCACTGATATAATGGACTTTCAATTTAAGCAACAGAAAGTTTGCTTTCTAAAGATTATTGTGCTTTCACGTAAAATATTTGTTAAATGCACCAGAAAGAACTAAGTTAAAGCTTGATTACCCATGGGATATTTCACAAAAAGGTTTTTTTCCAGTTCCTTGCTTTCAGAAATGTCCTAATTTTTCAGTCAAATGAGGCCTCAACTAATTGCATAATTTGCTTAGATTATTGCTATACCTGTAGACTGCTGGATTCAATAAAACATTTTAGAAGCAAGTTTTATATTTATTTATTCAGAACCTAATTTTCTACAGCCAATTTACAGAAATGTATTGAAAAATTAAAACCAATACTCTTTTTTTCTTATAAAAGTGCTGTAAAATAACTGCATAAACTATTAAATATGAAGATCCCCCAATTAAAGCATGCTCTAATAAAACCAATGAACATCATTTTGGTGAAATTTTTTATTTTTTTTTACATTTTTTAAATTGACCTAAAATTATATATATATAGACATACATATTTTTAAATTGACCTAAAAATTATATATATATAAACATATATATTTTTAAATTGACCTAAAATTATATATATATATATATATATATATATATATACACACACACTTGTGTACAATCTGTTGTTCTGTATATGTATACATTATGGAATGGCTAACGCAAACTATCTTACATATGCATTACATCACATACTATAATAGTCTCTTTTCCATTGCTATAGTAATGGAAACCTGAGGCCAGGTAATGTATAAAACAGGAGGTCTATTTAGCTCACAGCTTGGGAGGTTTAGGAGTATGATGCTAACGTCTATTAGGTCAGTTCTGGTGAATCCACCTTGCCTGTATCACATGGTAGATGGTATCATAGCAGGAACATATGTGAGAGGAAGAGATCTCACGGTGACACAGGAAGCCAGAGAGTGGGGAGGGGTGGGGCTCACACTATTTCTTAACAAGTCACTCTTGCAGGAACTAACTAGAGTTCCACAAGAACTACCAGATTCTTCCTAGGGCAGTGCCTCCAATGCCCTAATCATCTCCCCCTAGGACCCACCTCTTAAAGGCTCTACAACCTCAACACCGCCACACTGAGGACTGAGCCTCCAACACATGTACTGCTGGGGATGAACCACATCCTAACTACAGCACATACTGATTATTTTCATGGTGAAAACAATTTAAAGTTATACTCTTACAATTTTCAAAAACACAATGTACTGTTATTATTAACTAGTTATCAGAAGGTACAATAGATCTCTTGTATCTGAAATTTCTCCTCCTATCTGAAATTTCATGTACTTTGACAATCATCTCCCCAATTTCCCCACCCACTGACCTCTAGTAACCACCACGTTACTCTCTATTTCTGTGGATTAAATTATTTCTTTAAGCAGGGTGTGGTGGCACACGCTTGTAATCCCAGTACTTTGGGAGGCGGAGACCGGAGGATCCGGGTTCTCGGCCAGCCTCAGATCTCTCTCTCTCTTCCTGTCTCTCTCTCTACTTAGTGAGGCCCTCTGCAACTTTGTGAGACCCAGTTTCAAAATAAAGTATAAAAAATAGGGCCGGGGGTGTAGCACGGGGGTAGAACGCCCCTGGGTTCAATTCCCGGTACCGCAAAAAAAAAAAATTATTTCTTTAGAATAAATTCCTAGTATGTATAATTTTTCAACAATATTATATGTGTTAAAACTATTTGTTGATAATTAATGTGAATAAATAAAATGTAAATTTTCTTTTGTAAACAATATAAACTGTTATAAAAATAAAGCCAAATCAAATGAAAAATATAACTCTCTCTGAAAAATATTGACCAGAAAACAAACAAACAAACAACACTCAGTCCTTTAGATCATGTTACCTTAATTACATTTATGGTCAAATTCCATGAGGGCAAACTTATTTTTTTCTTAGTTTCATTACTACTTAATTATCTGTGACCAGAACAGAACCTGCGATATAATACTATTAAACAAACATTTGTTGAATATTGGATGAATGAATTAATCAAACAAATGTAATAAAACTATGATTTGCATGCAGTTTATAGATCTTTTGGCAGTATAAATCTAAACAATCAAAATGTACTTATTCAGTATATTTTGTGTTTGGAACCCGCAGATATTCGTATCCAGTTTATATGAGGGGAAACCAGGGCTCATGCATATAGGTCTCTCTGTATTGCCTTGCTCCATTGGTCCAGCTAAATTAAGAATAGAATTGAGCCACACAAATGAAAGATGAGTCACAAATCTGCTATGATATTTATTAACTAAAGATATAAAAATTGAGATCTACATTTCATACAGGACTTATTAGGAAATGATTCTTGAAATAGAAAGCGATTTTCCAAGTTTAAAGAAACTCATTGATACTCATTATGTGTAACGTTGTACCTAGACCTGATGGGTGTGCATTCCCAGTTATTTTGCTAATTTAAAGTGTTCTCATTGGGTTTCTCCACCGTGTAGCCTCTAGGCTTGTTTGTATTTTCTGTTTAGGTTGGATGGAGATAATTTAAGGAAATATTTCCCCTGTGCCCAACTTGAAATGAAAGTTAACCACTTGGAAAGTGTCATTTTGGAGTTTGTTGAACCAAAATCTAGTTTAACAGTTTGGATAAGTGTCGATTTTCAGTTTTTCCACTGATCTTGTAAGGCCCATATAACTCTTGGGTACTGTATGACACTCCTGCGTTGTTCTTCCAGCAAAAGTTGGCAAAGCCAAATAGGCAAGACCAAACCAGTGGCTGACAAGAGCTCCCAGCTGCTGATGAGAGCTCCCAACTACTGATGGCTACTCAGGGGTGAACTTCCCCAGCTTCATTGTGGAAAACCCCAGTTTTGCTGAAAATATAATGCAAGGTCTTAAAGTTTATGTATCATTATTCCCCGGTCAAATAAAACTTTATTTACAAGATCCAGCAGTCTGCTCACAGTAGTGGATTGCCAATTCTGAGTTTAAATGATCATTAAAATATGGATCTTGATTATGGAAATATTCAGTGCCCTCTTAAACTCTGCACATAAGGCAAGTGTCTCACCACTTCTAGTCTTAGCCCCTACCCAGAGAACACAGGATAGTGTATGTCCTCTGTAGTCTCTGATAAATGAAAGTTCCAGTATCAGCCAAATACCACCCTTTCTTCTTAAATACCTGGTTGTTTTCTTTAAAAAATGTTTTCATAAACATACATATCATGAAAAAAGCAATAAACAAAATAAAACGCTACCACTAATTCTGTGCTTCTTCCAAACTTCAAAAATCCCATACGCTAAATTATATCTTGGCTATTTAAGAAACTCAATTTCAGCCTTGGGAAGTTGAATTTACCTACTTCCTGAAGACCAGAAATATGGGAGCTGAGGTGAGTCCTCAGGAACAAGGTCTCCCCCTATATCCACCTTATCTTCAAACTTCACATTGGCTTTACATGAAAGTCTTGTGATCCTAATAGAGACTTGCAGTTTAAAAATTATACAGTGCAGACTCTGGGCAAATTAAGCTTTGGGCAATCCATTCTCTTAAGCTATAAAGGAGAACAAAATTATGTCATTTCCAGGAAAATAGATGGAACTAAAGAATCTTATGCTAAGTGAGATTATTCAGTCACAAAAAAATGAAGGGTCAGATGCTTTCTCACATATGTGAAAGCTTAGAGAGAAATTGGGATACAAAAGGGACTCCAGACAAGGAGAACCCCCAGTGGAGTGATGGAGGGGATCTAAGGGAGGGAGGTGGGTGGGCAGAGGGAGATTTGATGAAGGAAGCACTTCAGTGGACATGATGTACATATACAAAATTATCAGTGTCAATCTCAATATTGTGCACAGGGCAGGGGAGGCAGTGGGGTGAGACCTGGGGGGGGGGCTAACCAAGTGCTGTATGCATGTATGTCTGTCTGTCTTGCTCCCATTTCATCATGATGTATGATAACAATGCACCAATAATAAAAAAAGAGAGATTCTGATTTCTCAAGTCTGTGCACTGATAAAGGATTCTGTATAACAAAGGACTATCTTTACACAAGTAATGCCAGTTGGTGGCTCACTTATTCCTTAAAACTGTCAAGTTTAAGAATTGTAGAATTGTAGAATTGGAAGAAACTTACCCCAAAGGGAACGTGGCATAGGAATGGTACAATACTAATCCTGACATGTTCTGATAGGATAAAATTTAAAGGCCACTGCTTACAGTTTGTAATCATTTTGAAAACATGATAGTGTATAGGGGAGCCAAAAATCTTTCTATTCTGGGAATACTGTTGAAAGAATGTGGATTAGCAGTCAGAGTTCCTATATAAGCTGTGCTTCTATCTTGCTATGTGACACACTGCTAATACTTAATATCTCCTGGCTTCATGAGATTCTTCAGAGCTACTCCATCTTTATATTAGTTCTTGATTTTAAAGACAATATCTTTATCAAATGCATTGTATAAAAAACCGATAATCTTTGGTATATCTTATGACATTCAGGGAGGAAACAAAACAGATAAACATAGGCCCTGTATTTCCTTTCCCATGAAATGAGAACATTACTAGTTGATTCATCCAAAAGTTTCAAGGATATTATGATTAGCAGTGACTTCAAATATAAAAGAACTCTGTTTTAGAATTAAAGTGATATAGCAGGTAGAATTATAATATGAAACAGTTTTCTGGAATAGAATGTAGTGTTATACTTTTTAAATCTATATTCTTTCTGGTGCTGAATCTACCCTGTCCACTCTACCCATTCTCTGCTAAAGCAAGCAAGCAAGCAAGCAAACAAACAAACAAACTTAATAGAAGAAAGAGAAAATCATCCCTCAAACTTCTGGATCTTAACTCCAAGCTAACCTGCTATCTTGCCATGAACTTATGTAAATTATGCATTCAAATTAAATTTTGAATAATTTTTCCCTTTGTGGTAGATTGAATTCCTGGCCCAAAATCTGCATGGCCCTGGATTAATACCTTACATCCACAGTGTTGTGATGACCTCATGTTGGGTGGAGTGCATGTTCCCAACCCTTGACTTTGGGCTTGGACATGTGATTTTTTGCTAATGGATGTGGATGTGATCTGAGCGAAGTCTTGACATGTGCTTGCACGCTGAAGATTGTCCTTGTGCACGCTTGCCTGTCATCATGAGAACGTGCTCCCCTGTAGCTGCTGTTCCAGAGAGGATGAGAAACCCATGAGGGAGACCTGGAAACGAACTGAACTATAGAACTATACCTAGCTGAATCCAGTGAGCACGGTAATTCTAGCCAACACACACACACACACACACACACACACACACGAAACAAATGCACGTCACAATTTTCTACAGAGCTTTTGTGGTATTACTGTGGCAATTGTTAACTAACACATCTTTTCTTTTACTTTTCAGATTTTCATATTCAATGGTCTATCTGCCAAATAGGATCACCCCCAATCTAGTGGTATTTTTTCCACATGTTCATTTTTTTTTCTTATCACTATTAATTCATTATCCTAACACTGACTTATATCTTTAATCATCTCCCTATTTTGACTCAGAGTGACTAATGCTGTTTTCTAAATGATTTTGTGGTATTTACAGGAGGAATATTTCATGAAACTTAGCCAGGCCACACTTCTGGTGTCTCCTACCCATTTAAAGGCTAGACCCACTGTTCAATGGGAAGAGTGTTTGAGAGCACCAGCTTTGGGGTCAAAAATATTTGGGTTCAGATTAGAGCTCCGTCATTAATTTGCAGGCATGGCAAAAGTTTTATATTAGGTGAGTTCACTTTGGGTTTGACCTTAGTCCCGGGACATGATCCTTATTCTAACGTATGGCCTCAAGTCAGATTGATTTTTGCAGGCTCTCATCTGAATGCCTGAAGACCTCAGAAAGGCATTTCCAATCTGACTGGGTCAGAATCTCACCACGATCTCTCCCTATTTCACCTCTGGCATCACCTTCCAGCTCCTAGCCCTGTAGGAGACAACCTCTGCTAAGTTTTCCAAAGTGTCATTTTAGGATTATGCAGTGAAGCCCAATAACTCAGGTTCCGTGTCTGAGTAGATTTCTGCCTGTCCTCTACCAATGTCTCTCTGGCAGCTTCTGTCTAAATTCTAGCCCATCTGTAGCCTGGAACTCTGTTCTTGGCCTCCTTAACCCCCATCACTCTTCTCAGAGCCCACATCCCTGAGCCAGAGCATAGAAGGACCTCCAGGAAGAAACCCAGAACAATCACGTGTGTGCTTTTCTTCTCTGGAGCATCACAGCCCTCCACTGCCTGTTGTTTACTACCTGAGAACAGTTACCTTCTGTATTTTGTCCAGTTTTTATACTTGTTTGTAGAATCAGCAGCAGCTATGCTACGCCCTGCTGCTCTGTCAGGTCCAGAAGACCAGAAGTTCTGTTTACTTTTTATTATGTTTTCTTCATCATAATCTTTTCTTGTCTTGACTTTTGTTTGATTGACTTTTTGTTTTCTTTTTTTCTTTTGGTGACTTAAACATCTACATTGTCTTTCAATTAGACTAGTGGTCATTTTCAAAAAATTAATATATCTTACTGATACTTGGACCTGTATTTCTCCAATAACATCAATAACTAAAGAGTATTATTATAATTTACAGTGTTATTTATTGTACCTAGAAAATCTAAGGAATCAACTGAAATTTACTACATCTGATAAGACAATCTAATAATGTGGCAGCAAAAGCAAGAAACTTCCTGTATACTGAGACTTCCATGGGCTCCTGGCAGAAGATCCATAGCGGCTCTAGCCACAGTTGCTCAGGTCTCCTTCACTTCTCTGGCTAAGTCAGGGATCACAACTGATGTTCTCCAAAGTAAAGGAAATGCAGCCTGAAGTTGTAATTGTTATCCAGGTGTCCCAAATAGATGAATAGGGAACTGATGCTGCTGTGCATAATCACATAACAGCTGATTTGTGGGGTATGGACTTTGTACCTTTTTTCTTAGGAAAATACTTTCTTCAACATTACATTGCCTCTAACTTTATTTTTCTTTTGCTCTTTGGAGGGGTGTGGTGGTGGTGGTGGTGGTGGTGGTGGTGGTGGTGGAGTGTGTGTGTGTGTGTGTGTGTGTGTGTGTGTGTGTGTGTTTGAAGAATTGTTTCTGGATGGCTCTCTTGGAAGAATGGGAAAGAATATCTTTTCCAAACACCATTAGAGAAATGTGGGATGACACCAGATCTTGGAATGATAAAACCCTATCTGGATTGTACTGCTGTCTGTGTGCATAACTACTAGATGACCCTCCAGGTATAATTCTAAATGGAATACCTCAGCCTTGGGGAAAAGCATCACAGTAGATTACATCCTATGGGTCACATCAGAAAGAAAATTGGGTTGATTCCCAGAGGAGATAACCCCGGGGCAGGGAGGGGTTCTGCTTCTCTAAAGGGTGGTGGACACTTGCCCTATATGAGTGAAAGAGACATTCTTCAAGGAGAAGAAGGAAAAGCAGCTGTCAAGTCAGAGAAGTGAGGAGAGCAATTGGATTGCCACTATCATGGGGTGACCTGTTTGGGGGGGCTTTTTCTATAGACTGTGAGCATCCTTTTAATGTGATTTTTATTTTTCTGCAATGTTCTAGTTTCTTTAACTTACCCCCTTTCTATCTGGTATACTTCTATGCCTTGTGAGTTAGCACTTTGGACTATTAAGAACCACTAAGAAAAGGAGTTCAGAAATGTATTATCTTGCTGGAGTGGCCCAGTCATTGCTACACCTAGAAGGACAGGAGTCTCTGTGAAGCAAGGGTCACCTATGGGAGCCAACAAAGAATACAAAGGGGTTGGCTTAGGAGAGGATGTAAGACAACCCCACTTTTGCCAAATGCACCAGAGAACGCAACCCTGAAGCAGGGAAGATTAACATTGACAATTTTTAAAAGATCTTCTTCAATGTAATTTTAACTTCTGAAAGTTATGGTGTACATGTGTAACAACACCACCACCAACAATAATAGATAACATTTATCAAGTGCTTACTGTTTCTATAGTTTGTGTTCAACTTGAATTACTTCATTTAATCCTCAAAACTAAACTCTAAGGAAGCTACTGCTCTTTTCTCCATTTTAAGACAGGGAAATAGAGCTTTGGAGAGATGAGGTATCTTGGTTGTGCTCACAAATATAGCAAATAAAGGATCCGTATTCAAATTCACGTGCCTGGTTTTAGGACCCATGTTTTTATGCACTGTGAACAAGCAAAATATATTGAGTACCAATATGTAGAATAAATACAGCCTATAGTACAGCCCCAGGGATCTACAGCATTGCTTCCAGAAGTGACCAATTACAGTAGCATTGTATAACCCTGAGACAGAAGTGGAAGAAGTGTTTTCGGAAGGCAAGGTGAGCTGGACATTCTACTTTCTGGATAAATTAAGCAATAGGAGTTCCTCCCTTCCTGTTAAATCATTCTGAAAGGGGGTCTTGATTCTGACCCTGGCAGCTAACAAATGGCCTGTTTCAAAGCTGACATTTTTCCTCCTCCCTTCTCCCTCCCCTTCTCCCCTTGTTAATGAATAACATGCTCTTATCAGTTTACTGACCAAAGGGATGAAGACCTGGCACCTGGCAACTGTGTGTCTGAGAAAGAACCAACTCGGGGATGACTTAGACATGAATTGTATCTCTTCTGACAAGCCCACATGACTCTGAAGAGCAAACTCTTAAAAGGGACTTGATTTCTTTGTTCAGGGATGATCCAAAGTTTGGATCTGAGCTCTTAAGTTCACTGGCTTCTCCAATTTGCTAGCAAATCAACAGATTTCTTTTTTCTTCTTCCCAAAGACTTGTCCCAGTTATTTGATTCAGCATATTGGGCAGGTACCAGAATTTGGTTACAATTCAACATGTCAAGGCCATCTATGAGAATAACACCATGGGTATGTGAGGTCTAGAAAATATACACTTAGCTGGGCATGGTGGTGCATGCCTGTAATCCCAGGACTTGGGAGACTGAGATAGGAGGATCTCAGGTTTGAGGACAGCCTGAGCAAGTAGTGAGACTTTCATCAACCTAGGGAGACCCTGTTTCAAAACAAAAAATAAAATAGGGCTGGTCGCGTAACTTGGAGGTAGAATGCCCCTGAGTTCCATCCCCAGTAGCAAATAAATAAATAAATAAATAAATAAATAAATAAATAAAATAAATACTTGTACCTGGACAAAGCCCTTCTTTTTTTGGTCATAGACAACTCAGGGAAGGATATCTCTAAAAATGTTTTTGAAGTAAACAGTGTTTATGAAAAATGATGATAATAAATGTTTCATACTAAAATGTTTGTGACAGGTGCATTTACATTTTTTTCCCTAACCTCTTGCCCCTAACTGTGTTCACATGACAATTTCTTTGAATAAACACTTAGTCTGAATGCTATTCTGGAAAGTGGAGGTCTTGGTATTCTTGGTAACTATAGTTACAGTTGTCTCTCCTTTTCCTGGGATGTGAAATAATATATCATCATCTCAGAAGTCATTTTGAAAGCTTTAATGAGATAAACACTCATTTTACTAGGCGGTGTTCCTATTGTTGAGTGCTACTCATAATTTTTTCCTCTTAATGATACAAGTGATGTCTAGCTATAGAGCAGATCCAAGATGTGAATGCTAATGTCTTACAACTTGGAGAACGAAACTATTAATTAAAAAATACTCCCTTGGAAAATGTTCTCTTTCTCTTCATTAAAATAACTAATTTATTTAATTAATGATTATTTCAAAAGTCACTTTCAGGTAATTGTTATATTGAGTTTTAATTGGATAATCGGCAAAACAGTATAAATCTGATTTTTAAAAATGTTCATCAGAAAATCAAAATACTCCTCCCAACTCAGAGAACCATTGTCACAAACAGTAGAGCCCGGAGATTCATCCGGGCACCTGATGATGTCAATCACATCCTCACTGCAGGGCAGTCTTCTGTGGGAAGGGACTCTTCCACTGGAGTAGAAGGAAAGAGGTTAATGCAACTTTTCTGGCTCCCTTGTTTTTATTTGTGTGAAAAGGTTAGGGGGAGATTAAAATATTTTCTACTTTAGTTCTTCTAGAAGGCATATCCTTAATAATATAGAAACACTTCAGTAAATATACTTTAAAGTAGGTTTGTCAATCTTTGCCATTTTGTCCGAGTTATGGCATTTTCTCCCAAGAAAGTAGAGTGGGTGATTATGCCTAGTGGACCTCTTCTCCAATCTATTTTCTTTGCTCCTTCCTGAGGTCTGTGATAGGAGCTCAACTGGGGCTGGGGAGCTGATTTGTGTGGGTCCTTAAGGCCACCCTTGTTTCTGTCTCAAACACTGCAGATACCATGAAAGTACAATTCCAAGGACACATGAAATAATGTGAGTGCAAATTTTGACGTGTTAAGCAAGTTTTAAAAATTTTATTCACTTGTACATCATCTTCTGAATGGGCATCCTAATGATTTCCCAGTCCTTCCCACTGTTTTATGTGCCCCTAACTCCAAACATTAGAAAGCTTTTAGGAAAGATATAATTTTCGATGATTTGAAACATTAATTCATAAAATTTCTTGTTCTACTTAGAAAATATTCTTTGCCATCCTTGCCCTGACTACCTTTAAATACATTTATTTCATTTTATTTTCTTAAGCTGATATAATCAAGCTGTGAGAAAGAATTGGCCTTAAAACTGTAAGGTAAAACCAAATCAATGGTTCTCAAGGGTGCCAGACCCAACACCTCTTTTATACAAAAATATTTTCAACACCTCTTTTACTATCTATCATTAAATAATTTTTAATAGCAAGTTTTAAAAGTTAAACTAAAGCCATAAGTGTGAAAGCCAATCAACAAAATACCTAATCTAAAATATAAATGAGAAATTAAAGGAAATCTATTTATAATAAATAATGTCTATTTCAATATGTAAGCAGTCAGGGATGACTGATTAAAAAATGTAACACAGAAGTAGAACAGGTTGGGCATCCCTGTATTATTTTTATTCTGAAACTCTGAAATAAAAAAAATGCTCTAAAATCTAGAACCTTTTGAGTGCTGACATGACACCACAAGTCAAATATTCCACACCTGACCTTATGTGATGGGTTATAATCAAAATGCAGGTTATAATCACATGCACAGGGCCATGTGGGGTGGTTATAATCATATGCACAGAGCCATATGTAGTGCTGCACACCTGTAATCCCTGTACTTGGGAGGCTGAAACAGGAGGATTGAGGATTTGAGATCAGTCTTAGCAACTTAGCAAAACTCTTGGCAATCTAGTGAGACCCTGTTTTAAAACAAAAAATTAAAAACAGGCTGGGGGTATAGTTCGGAGGTAGAATGTCCCTAGCTTCAATCCCCAGCACTACTACCTATATGCAGGTGCACTAAAAATAGTGCATAAAATACTTTTAGGTTATGTGTATGAAGTGTATTATATGAAACATAAATGAATTTCATGTTTAGACCTAGGTTACACCCTCAAGGTGTTTCACTATGCATTGGAAAATATTCCACAAGCTGAAAAATTCTGAAGTCTGAAACACTTCTGGTTCCAAGCATTTCAGACAGGGGATACTCAACCTGTAAGCCCTTATGTAGAATCACTACAAATACAATCGCTATTACATACAGATCAATATACATGTAGTAGTGGTTCATCTTCCACAAACAACACTCCTGTCTATGACCTATGATGTAAAATGGTGACCAAAACCTTTAAAAATTCTGAACAAAACAAAGTAAAATAATTCCCTTAATTTACATGGTATCAGTCCTGAAAGATTTGGCATATTAAAATTCTGTAAAAGCCGGGCGTGGTGGCGCACACTTGTAATCCCAGTACTTTGGGAGGCGGAGAACGGAGGATCTGGGTTCGTGGCCAGCCTCAGCTCTCTCTCTCTCTCTCTCTCTCTCTCTTTCCCTATCTCTCTCTCTCTCTCTCTCTCTCTCTACTTAGTGAGGCCCTCCACAACTTCGTGAGACCTGGTTTCAAAATAAAGTATAAAAAAAAATAGGGCTGGGGGTGTAGCGCGGAGGTAGAACGCCCCTGTGTTCAATCCCCGGTACCGCAAAAAAAAAAAAATTCTGTAAAAAGTACTCCATATGTTTTTGTCATAAAGAGGTTGGTTCTAGGCTTAATTATGAAGGAGGTTTTCACCTATGCTGTCAGGCACAACTTTCACAAGTTGTATGGATGTGAAACAATTCTTTGTTTGGTTTGGTTGTCTAATGCATTGATCCCTGGCTTGTACTCAATCATTTAAATGGTATCTTCCAATCACTGACAGCCAAAAATTTCCCCATAACATTTCAGGTTCCTCCTGTGGCTAGGGGACAGTACCTGTCTATTGAGAGTCACTGGTGCCTATGAACACCATGTGCTCAGTTACTGTGACGCAGCCCTGAGCTCCCTGCATCATCACATGCTACCTGTGCCATCATGACTCTGTCATTACTTATTTTAGCACTTCCACGGCCTGTATCTAGTGTGCTTTTTTTTAAGATTAACAATTGACAGGCTGGCAATGAACGATCATTCTCACTGCATCAAGATCCGTAAGGGTAGGAAAGTTTCTGAAATGGGCACATTTGTGGAGCTTAAGAAGTTAGCATTTTTTTCTGTGAATGCTTAAATCTCCATGAGAAGGTTACATCTAGATGGATTGTTGTAGTTGTGGGGTTCAGCCCAGAGAGTCTCATTCCAGTCCACCAGATGAATGACAGATTTGAAACACTTTTTAAATCCCTGACATATATGTGGTTTTATATAGGTATAACCTGTAAAAGCAGGCCTGCTGACTATATCTTTCTACAAATTGCTAAATAGTTATTTATACATGTAACTCTTCAGCATTATATTTGAAAACAGTCACATTGATTTATTCTACTTGATGGATAGCTGCTTAAAGGGCAGTGTTGATTCTTATTCATTATTTCTTCTGCCCTTTTCTCCCTCCCTCTTTCTTTATATTGTATGGTCTATATAGAAAGAAAGAAGCAAGAAGCAGATGAAAGAAAGAAAGAAAGAAAGAAAGAAAGAGAAAGAAAGAAAGAAAGAAAAAAGAAGGAAAGAGAGAGAGAGAGAGAGAGAGAGAGAGAGAGAGAGAGAGAAATGACATAGAGAGAAAGATAGATAAAGGGAAATACAGAAGAAGAAAGATAATAGGGCAGGTTGGGTGGGAGAGAAATACACAAACCTCCCCATGCTTCCCCCTTTCTGTGATGGAGTGAGAAAAGGGAGTTGTAAGACAGCAATGCTCTGAGTTGCATCCAGTGGCCACTTTCTGATGGTGGTTCATTCACCACCATCTCACCACACGGTGCTTACACTCAATCCGCTTTCTAGATACTAAGACTCCTGGAACACTCTTGCACATTCTCTGGAGGTTCTCCACCTCTTTGCCTCAGAATGTGGAGGTGAACCTCAGCAAGGTTGTGGGTCCCTCAAAGGCTACCTCTGCAGCCCCCAAATCTTGTCACTTGTGGAATTCATACTATATTTATCTTTGGAGTGGGAAAGCAGAACTTTTGTTGTTGGTGGTGGAGATGTGATCCTGCAGAACTGTGCCTCTCAGGGCTGGTCATGGGAGCTGTAAGTTTTCCGGCCCTAAATATGGGTCCTGTGTGCTCAGCATGAGCCTTAGTAGTCAGTTCCTGGAAAATAAGATCCCGTTTAGCATATGACACCATCCTATTCATATGTATATGTTAAAATAACACTTGGGCAGTGTGAAGAATGTCAATGAGCCTTAAGTAACACTTCTTCATGTTAATAAAACTCATTAGTAGCTTGTCTGTGAGATAATTGACTTAATTAACTGCAGTTTTTCAAGCTGGTCTTTTGGGTCTAAATACATGAAAATTTTATAAAGTACCATACATAAAGTATTCTCCTTCATCATTGCCACATGATCATTGATGTCAACTGTTTATCTGACAAAGGTCTTCTAGTAGACACATACAAATAACTACAGATTAGAAAACGAGACCTGTAGGAAAAGATTAAGAATCACTCAGGAGAATTGAGAGTCATCTTATCGATTATCCTCAAGAATAACATAAAGAGAATGTTGGTGAATTATCATTCCTCGTAAGTACAAGAAAGAGTGAATAAAGTGTTAATAACAGCACTTGAATAGGACAGAAATTCCAGCCATTGGGAAAACATTAAGGATGGTATTGGAAATGAGAGAGGTTTGGAATTATTCTTTCTGGATTAGAATAGGATAATTTCTTCATCTGCTTGCTGTGATCCAGGACAGGTTAACTAAAGCACATGGACAAATTCAGTTAAAATGTTAGAAACCTTCTGTCATTCTGATAATGGCCTCTGGAGGTCAGAGTTAAGGCAGGGCACACAGCTAATCTTCCCCACTCTGCCTGGCCAGTTAGAATCCCACTAACATCCATCCTTTTGGTTCTCCATCTATTAACATTCATAAGCAAGCTCTAAGCTTTTTTACTCTTAAAATGTAATTCAACTAACAGGCTAATATGCAACAGACATTGACTGCTGTTGGATATCTTAATATATATTTAATTTATATATTTAAGTAAAAATAAAAAAAGAATCCATGCTAATTTCTTTAAAAACAAAGAAGTTAGGGCTCTGAGAGCATTTAAAAAATCTGTTTAGATTCTAAAATTATGTAAGGATTTGTAAAAAATAATATGTCTTGAGAATGAAGACAGCTCAACTTCAAGATAATAGGATCATTCTAAGTTTTCTCACGTTCCTAAAATTTAGGGTTGCAATTACTCTCTTAATTCAAAAGCATTTGAAAGCTCTCCAAATAATATTCAAATCATTTGGAACAAGACAGAATAATTTGCCATTATTATTGTACTTTAGTGGTTTATCAGCCCCAGTTCAGAGGATGGCAGGCAGCCAAAAGACATCCTCCCCACAGCTCCTCCTGAGCATTTCAGCCCAGAATCCAATGACTGGTGAAGGTCGACTTGCAGGCAAGGGGAAGTCAGCGCGGGCTCATCTAAAGCACTCTGCACACATTTTTGAAGCCAAACTATTTCCTGTTATCTGCTTATTTTCTTCTTTCTCGCCTTTAATTTTTTTAACAACACCTTCAGATATCTTTGAATATTTGGGGGAAAATATGACAAGTAATCTTAACTTTTAAACATCTTAAGTGAAATTGCTATACCTTATTTAGCAATGAACCTTGAGATACTTCCGGACATTATTCACTACAAAAGAGTATGCCCAGGTAATTTCAGTAATGCCTGAACTTTTCCTACACCTACAAGTCCCTTTTCTTATCCTTACCTTTACCCCCAAATACTTCTCTCTCTCTCTCTACCAGGGATTGAACCCAGAGACATTCAGAACTATACCCCCAGCCCTTTTTATTTTTTTTGTTTTGAAACAGGGTCTTGCTAGGTTCCTGAGAGCCTCACTAAATTGCTAAGTCTATCCTTGAACCTGCAATCCTCCTGTTTCAGTCTCCCACGTACTTGGATTACAGGCATGTGCTACCACACCCAGCCCAAATCTCATTCTTTAGGACTTGTCTTCAGTGTCATCCTCAGGAAAAACTTCTTCGAAAACATCCTCTGCAGTTCCTTGCTCTCTGCTGGATTCTCCCATCTTGCATGTACCACTAATAAAACTCACTCAGTTTTAAAAGTTTTGTTCATGTTCCTAAAAATCTACAAAATTTACCACCAAGAAGGTATATGATAATCAAAACATTTAAAAACTGGTAGAGCCAGGTGTGGTGGTGCACACTTGTAATCCCAGTACTTGAGAGGCTGAGACAGGAGGATCACAGGTTCACGGCCAGCCTCAGCTACTTAGTGAGGCCCTCAGCAACTTAGTGAGACCCTGTTTCAAAATAAAGAATAAAAAAATAGGGCTGGGGGTGTAGCTCGGAGGTAGAATGCTCCTGGGTTCAATCCCCAGTACCGCAAAAAAAAAAAAAAAATAAAAACTGGTAGGACATAGGTACAATCAGAATGGAACCAGCCTTCAATAACACTGCTATGTTTGGACTAAATAAAAGCCCTTCAAATGAACCATCATCTTCAAGGAAAGAACACCTGTACCATTTGACTTCATATTCTTAGCACCTAGTACTTGGTATAGAGTCTATCAAGAACACTTATACATCAATCCCAGGCCAGGTCCTGAAATCTTAGTAGTGACTTCCAAATTGCCTGGTACCATTTATCCTTGGACACTAGCTAATCCTGGGACATAAGTGTTGTTCTCCATATGAGATGATCTTACTGCCACCCTTCCCAGGATCTGTGCACTGACTTGTCACCAAAATCAAATTGCTGACCATCTGCTAGCTCTCACACTTTCCAGCTATATTTTTGATAAATGGAATGGGTTAATCAAGTTGAGTTTGTGGAAGCCAAGATAGTAAACAAATTCTTTCCCCAAATAAAATAAAAAATCTGATGCCACTTAAAAGATAACTGGTCCATAACTTATTTTGAAGATATTACAAGAAAAAGTTTGAAGACTTTTATTTGTTGTATTTTCACATATAGTGAGTGGCACACATGCTAGATGAGTCATGCTTCACTAAATGTTTATTGTGAGGAAAAAAGATTCTTTGGATACAATTCGAGACTCTTTAAAATAAAAACAAATGCATTTTCAAATTTGCCTCAGGATAAGAATTTTTCAAAAACTTATTTTTTAACCTCAAAGTAAAGACAGAGTACATGTCAACTTGGTTTCCTACTATCTTTCTCCTGTAGGTGATTTTTTCATCTTTTTAGCTGGGATTAAGGTAGTATAGCAGAAATAAGGATAGAAAGGAGACACATAGGTAAGGAGAGAGGGACTGTAGCTTTGAGTTAAAAAACTCCATGAATACCCTCACCTTCAATCCCCAGGTTTATTTTTCTCTAAGCCTGAATTTTTAAAAGGTCCAATAAATCTTAGAGTTCTATAAGTCCAGTTAATTAGTGCCTGTAAACATTGTTAGTTTATAGAATATATTTTTAGACTGATAAAAGAAGCCAAAAGAAAGATTAAAAAAACATGCTATGGGTACAGTCCAAGCACTATTAACTAGATAATGTCAACTTGAAGAATATGAGAAGAACCAGACCACCGTGACCTGCTCTGTGCTCCAGGATCAAAAGAATTGAGTTCATAGGCTGATGCCAACCCTGTATACTTCTCTGGTTCACCATTTACAAAGTTTTTCTTTAAAAGAAGAGCCCAGCCAGGTGTTGTGGCACTCACCTGTAATCCCAGTACTTGGGAAGTTGAGACAGGAGGATCACAGGCTTATGACCAGCCTTAGCAACTTAGAGAGACCTTGTTTCAAAATGAAATATAAAAAGGATTGGGGGTGTAGCTCAGAGGTAGAATTCCCCTAGGTTCAATGCCTCCCTTCCACACATAAATAAGAGCCCAGGGCTCCAAAAACCCACCTCACTCTTGAGCGGGCCATACTCTCCCATTAAATATGTATTCTACTCTATTGTTTGCTTTCCTAAATAAATCTCTGCTTGTGCCTCTTTGATGCACACTGAGATTCTTTTCTGTAGTGTAACACAAGAACCTGCCAGGGCTGAGCTGAGCTCCCCTTCTCCTTTCTGGGGACCTCCTTGGACCCATAGGATGACATGATGACTTCATTTCCACTGTTTTTCTTTTCTAGCAGTTGGAACTTTCTGCTCATCAGAGTGATGGCTCTTTATCTCCCACTCTGAGCAGCTAAATGCATGTACCCTCCAAACACTTGTCACACTGAACAGATTCAGTTGCTCATAGTAGACTGATTGGGGAAATAAAATGTGAGGCCAATCCTAGTTAATTTATAGTTAACTAGACCTACTTAAAACAATTATTTGCCTCTGGTCGATAGAGTGCTTCTGATGGATGAAGCCACAATAAACATCAGAAAGTATGAGTTTCATCCCTCAGTGAAAGGTAAAATGGGAAAGGGGACAGAGCTATAGAAAGCTCTAGAAGGATGGTTGGGATGTCCCACATTAGTCCTAGGAGACAGTGTGATGAAAGGTGTTATTAACCCAGATTTGGCCTGAGGATGCCTCTGCACTGGAGTCTTTACCTAGCAAAGTGCAGCCTGGCTTAGTATGCAAACTAATTGAAAACCTAATTTAGGAGAATACTTTTGCAGTAAACAGATGCATCTCAGACGATTGCCGCAGCTGAGCTTTAGTCAATCACAGGCAGCCAAGTGATTCCAATAAGGACAACGCAGAGCTGTAACCAATTAAGCTCTATTCCTTACTTCTGTCTCTATACATCACTCCTGCTTTCTATCCACAAATACTGCCTGAACACATTTCTGGTTGGAGTTCTCTGAACCTGTTCTGGTTCGGAGGGCTGCCTGAATCTAGACTCGTGAATAAAAGCTAAGTAAGATCTTTAAACGTGTTGGAATTTTGTCTTTTGACAAAGGCAAATCCTGAAACCTCTGGCAAGCCTTTGTCTCATCCAAAATTTAAGCCTCTGGCTTAGCTAACCATTAAAATGTCATGTGGTTTCAAAGTTCTACAGCTTTTAAAAAGGTGACTGGCCATGAGTTTTAGTAGTCATGTGTAAGCAGGTTACAAATTGAGCATGTCCTACCTCCACAGAGAGAACTTAGTTTTGTTGCCCCAAATATCTTAAATGTCTGTGTCATGAAAGCTGATGTCATTTTGTCCTGCAGAGAGTCCTAATTCTTCCAGTCATGGGAGCCCATAAAGTTTTTGGAGTTATTGTTTCATTCACTGATTAATTTCTGTCCACTCTCTCCCTTCTAAATTGTGGCCTGGCGCTAGGATTCAAATTAAGTGGATGTGTTAGTCAGTTTTTTGTTGCTTTGGCCATAATACCCGACACAAACAACTTGGAAGGGGAAAAATTTATTCTGGTTCATGGTTTCAGAGGATTCAGTCCATAGTTGGCTGGCTCCATCGATCTGGGCCTGAGATGAGGCAGAACATCATGGTGGAAGTGTGTAGCAGAGGAAAGCTGCCCAACTCATGGCAGCTGGGAAGCAGAGAGAGAGAGAGAGAACCAAGAGAAGATAAATCCTTCCATGGTATAACCACAGTTACCTGCTTCCTCCAACTAGGTCCCACCTCTGAGTAATCTATTCAGCCATCAGTGGGTTAATCCACTGAGGAGGTCAGAGCCCTCATGATCCGATCACTTCCCTAAAGCCCCACACTGAACACTTGAGACTTTGGGAGACATTTCAGATCCAAACTAGAACAGTGGATGACATATTTGCTTTCTTAAAACATCAATGTAAATATGTGGGTAATTCATCTTGTCCAAAGTGAAACCAAGAGAATAGAAATTAGTCTTTTTTTTTTTTAAGATTGTGTTGCCTATAACACAAGATGTAAGAAGGTTTAGGAAAGCCTCTTGGTTTTTGTTTGGCCTTGCATTGCCTTGGTAATGTAAAAAGGAAACATGGAGTACACGTGGAGCTAGGAAACCAAAGCAAGTTGTGAAACTGGCACAGTGATAGAGAATTGCTGTGGAGAGTTGTAGAGCAAAGAGATGGGCCCTTGAGGCCTACCAGTGTGTAGCAGTGTTCAAATAAAGGGCTGTTCCTACAGGTAACATTAAATTTGAACTCTATGCTTCAGAGTCTTTAAAGGGTTTCTACATGTATTGATGTAATAGTGTTTTACCACCAACTGCCTTTGTTCTTAGTTACTGTAACATATATTTGATGATAGAGGTTTTTAATTTTGTTTATCCAAACCATTAATTTTTGTTCTATGTAAGCAAATAAAATTTGAATAACATGCAATGGTAAGAATTAATGCATGGTTATTTGGATCAGAAAAAAAGTGCCATAGAAGACCAATAACTGTTTGTTTGTCTGAAATCTTATATAAGCAATATTCAGTTCTTGCATTCTTTTTTAATTTCTAAGAAATGTAATTTGGGAGTTTTTAATGTGTTATACTTTTCCTTCAACCTTGATTTCATTAAGACTTATAGAACTAGCTAAAACACCAACCTACATTATTTTTGCACAAATGAGTTAGACTCACTTTCCATTCTTTCTCGTCAAATAGGCAGCATTTTTTAAAATATGTGAACTCAAATATTTCACTTCTTTCAAGATGTTATCAATTGATTATTGTACTGTATAGTTTTAATAATTTTGATTGAAACCCTTTAACAACTCTTTGTAAATTTTAACTCATTTTAGTTGATTTTCAGTACTATTTACATAGGAATTAATTTTTATGAATATAGTAGAAGAAATGTGCTGTATTTTGATAAAATTCATTTGTGTGTTGTAGTCTCTCTCTAAAAAAAAGAAATTAGTCTTAAACATGCATTCATGCAAAAAAAAAAAGATGGAAATCATGATGATATTTAATCTGGAAAACCAACACTGACTGAAGTCATGTGGAAAGTGGAGACAGACAGAGCTGATGTTTGGAGTCTGAGTGTCTCCCCCAGGGTGACCATCAGACCCTCTTGTTTGCAGACTCTGAAGGCCAATTTCCTCATTTTAGTCAGGAGTAAGTTCTGGGATACTGAGTCATGCTGAAGGAATTTATAGTCAAGAATGCTGATTCATTAATCTACAACAAAAAACAACTTAAGAGTCAAGTAGAATCCCACTTGAGCTGTCCAGTAAATAGTGTTTCTGGTAGGAAAATTTCTTTACAAAATCAAATCAGTGTTAGAAGGCCACTTGGTAATCATGATATTATGAAGTGGGGAAGTCACATAATCTCCTGGACAATTAAGAGTTAAAATTGTGGTACATGATGACCCATCTCCACTCTAGGACTTTATTTCTTTTTTTTTTTATGTTTTTATTGGTGCATTGTAGTCTCACTTCACAATGAGTATCAGTTTGGTGTTAACATACATGCACACAGCTCTTGGTGTCCCTCCCCCC
>PVJS01008846.1:37790-52219 GCA_004027185.1 Glis glis | reverse complement strand
CCCTATTTTTTATCCTTTATTTTGAAACCGGGTCTCACGAAGTTGCAGAGGGCCTCACTAAGTAGCTGAGACTGGCCGCGAACCCGGATCCTCCGGTCTCCGCCTCCCAAGTACTGGGATTACAGGCCTGCGCCACCACGCCCGGCATGAGTTTTTTCTTCTCCTCCTCCTTTTCCTCCTTCTTTTGTGGCACTGGGGATTGAACACAGAGGCATTCTACCCCAGACCAGTTTTATTTCTTATTTGCAAATAGGGTCTCAGTAGGTTGCTGAGAGCCTTGCTAAATTGCTGAGGCTGTCCTCAAATGTGCGATCCTCCTGTCTCAGCCTCCCAAGTACTGGGATTACAAGCATGCGCCACCATGCCCGGCCTGTTTTTTATTTTGAAACAGGGTCTCACTAAGTTGCTGAGGACCTCGCTAAATTGCTGAGGCTGTTCTTGAACCTGCGATCCTCCTGTCTCAGCCTCCCAAGTACTGGGATTGCAGGCGTGTGCCACCTGTAATTGCCGGCCTTGTAATAGCTTCTTAGACTGTGTAAGTACACATGGTGCTGTTTGCATAAGGACAAAACTGACTAATGATACATCTGTCAGGTACTTCTTCATCGTTAATTGACATGGCTATAGTGTGTGTGTGTGTGTGTGTGTGTGTGTGTGTGTGTGTGTGAGATATACTGGGAATTGAACCCAGGGACTTTCTGCCTCAGACCTACACCCCCAGCCCTATTTTATTTTTTATTTTGAAACAGGGTCTCAATAAGTTGCTGAGGGGCTCGCTAAGTTGCTGAGGCTGGCCTCAAACCTGCGATCCCCGTCTCAGCCTCCCAAGTATAAGGATGACAGGTGTGCGTCACCGCCTGGGCGTGTATTTTTTTTATATAAACAGGATGCAATCACAAGCCCCGTTTTGCAGTCTGCTTGTTTGCCCTTTGCTAGTGTGCTCTGGAACAGACACAGCCACCCGGCAGCCACGCATCGCCCTTTGACAGACATTGGGCTTCTTTCCAACGTCTGCGTGTGTGTCAGTTCCTCTTCCCTTTTTTTTTGTACTTATGAACAGTGCTTTGGGCACCACCTGTGTAATTCTTTTTCTTTTATTTTTATTATTTTTTTTTGCCATGCTGGGTATAGAACCTAGAGCCTCACTCATGCTAGGCAAACGCTAACCACCAGGCCACACCCCTGCCCTGCAACTGTATCCTGAGAACCTGCCTGCTCAGAGGGCACAAACCATGGGCATTTATTCTTTTACTTTTATTTATTTTATTTGCAGTACTAGGAATTGAACCCAGGGGCATTGTACCTCCGAGCTACACCTCCAGCCCGGTATTTTATTCTTTATTTTTTAAATTTATTTTTCTTTTGGCGGTACCGGGGATTGAACCCAGGGGCATTCTACCACCGAGCTACACCCCGGCCCTATTTTTTATACTTTATTTTGAAACCGGGTCTCACTAAGTTGCGGAGGGCCTCACTAAATAGCTGAGGCTGGCCACGAACCCCGATCCTCTGGTCTCCGCCTCCCAAGTACTGGGATTACAAGCGTGCGCCACCACGCCTGGCCTTTTATTCTTTATTTTGATACAGGGTCTCACTAAGTTGCGGAGGGCCTCACTAAGTAGCTGAGGCTGGCCGGGAACCTGCGATCCTCCTGTCTCAGCCTCCCAAGTACTGGGATGACAAGTGTGCATCACCACGCCCAGTTCTTTTACTTTTTTGTTGTTGTTGTTGTTGGTATTGGGGATTGAACCCAGGGGCACTCTACCTCTGAGCTACACCCCCAGCCCTATTTTTTTTCTGTTGTTCTTTATTTTGAAACAGGGTCTCACTAAGTTGCGGAGGGCCTCACTAAGTAGCTGAGGCTGGCTGCGAACCTGGAGCCTCCTGTCTCAGTCTCCCAAGTACTGGGATTATAAGCGTGCGCCACCACGCCCCGCTCTTCTTTTACTTTACTTTTTTTTTTTTTTTGCGGTACTGGGGATGGAACCCAGGAGCGTTCTACCTCGGAGCTACACCCCCGGCCCTATTTTTTATACTTTATTTTGAAACCGGGTCTCACGAAGTTGCAGAGGGCCTCACTAAGGAGAGGGGGGGGAGAGAGAGCTGAGGCTGGCCTCGAACCCGGATCCTCCGGTCTCCGCCTCCCAAAGTACTGGGATTACAAGCGTGCGCCACCACGCCCGGCTTTCTTTTACTTTTAAAACCAGACTTTAAAGGTTTTTTTTTTGTCTTTTGGTACTGGGGATGAAACCCAGGAGCATTCTACCTCTAAGTTACACCTCCAGCCCTTTTTATTTTGAAACAGGGTCTTGCTAAGTTGCTAGGGGTCCCACTAAATTGCCGAGGCTGGCCTTGAACCTGCGATCCTCCTGTCTCAGCCTCCCAAGTACTGGGATTCCAGGTGTGCGACCTCGTGTCCGCCTGGCTCACTTCTTTGTTAGCGCTGAACCACGCTGATGGTCTGCACGCACCCTAACCTCCACTTGCACCAGAGACCGAGGGGAGCGCCTGGACCCCGCGGGGGTGGGGGGCTCCCTCATCTTTGCAGGCCTCAGAGCTCACGCAGGGCATCCCCAGGAGAGCCAGTGGGGGAGCGTGTGCACAATCTGCGAGAAATGCTTCTCGGAGCGGAGCCCGTCCCAGGCGTGGGTCCCCGGGGGTGGAAGCGTCGTGGCTGTCCCACCCACGGCACGCCTGCCCGCAGGTGTCCTTCCGCTACCACTGCCAGCTCTACTCGGAGTGGAGGAGGACCCACCAGAAGGTGCGCCTCAAGATCCGGGACGCAGATGGCGCCGAGGACGCCCCGCGCTCCCCGCTGGCCGCCGGACTGCTGCGCAAGGCGGCCGAGGAGACGGCGGTGTGAGGCCAGGCGGGCCCAGCCGGGCAGAGCCCTTCCCTGCGCTCTGCACGTGCGTCCTCGGGGGTGTGCACGGACACACGGCGCGGACCCGGGCTTCCGACGCAGCGGGCACCCCGAGCGCGCCCGGTGAGCTGCGGCCGGCCTCCAGGACGCCCTCGGGCCGGAAGGTTCCAGCAAGCTTCCTCGCGGCTTCGCACCTGGCAGCCTCGCTTTCCGGGCCCCTTGACTTTATACACCTGCACCGCGTTTCAGAAACCCACCCCAATGAATAAAAGGAGCCCGTCCCTGGCAAAGCCGCCTGGCCAGTTCCGTGCCTGACCACGCCCGGGGCGCGCTGCGGGGAGGACCACAGCCACAGGCCGCCGCGGGCCCAGGGAGGAGTCCCAGGGGTGGGTTGGTTGGTACGGGGGCCTCCGGCTGCAGCCCTGTCCCACCTTTCTGTGTGGTACTGACGATAGAACCTAGGGGGCATTCTACCTCGGAGAGCTACACCCCCAGCCCTATTTTATTTATTTATTTATTATTATTATTATTTTGTTTTTTTGTGGAACTGGGGATTAAACCCAGGGGCATTCCACCTCTGAGCTACACCCCCGTCCTTTTTTTTGTTCTTTATTTTGAAACAGGGTCTCACTAAATTGCAGAGGGCCTCACTAAGTAGCTGAGGCTGGCCGTGAACCCGGATCCTCAGGTTTCAGCCTCCCAAGTACTGGGATTATAAGCGTGGGCCACCATGCCCAGCTTTTTAATTTTTATTTATTTTTAAATTTTTTGTGGTACTAGGGATTGAACATTCTACCTCCCAGAGCTATACTCCCAGACCTATTTTATTTTTATTTTATTTGTGGCACTGGGGATTGAACTCAGGGGCAGTCTACCTCTCAGCTACACCCCCAGCCCTTTTTATTTTATTATTTGGAAACAGGGTCTCACTAAGTTGCAGAGGGCCTCACTAAATAGTTGAGGCTGGCCGCAAACCCGGATCCTCTGGTCTCAGGCTCCCAAGTACTGGGATTACAAGCGTGTGCCACCACACCCAGCTTTTATTTTTTATTTGGAAACAGCGTCTCACTAAATTGCTGAGGACCTTGCTAAGTGGCTGAGGCTGGCCGTAAAACTGTGATCCTCCTCTCTCAGCCTCCCAAGTACTGGGATTACAGGCATGAGTCACCGTACCCTGCCACCCCTAGCCCTTTTTATTTTTTATTTGGAAATGGTCTCACTAAGATGCTGAGAGTCTAAGTTGCTGAGGCTTGTCTCAAAACCTGCTATCCTTTTGTCTCAGCCTTCTAAGGACTGAAATTACAGGTGTGCTTGGCTCATCTAAGTTTTCAGGTGAAGAGCAGGTTGGAGGGTTATATAACAAAGTCAGGTGTGGTGCTGCATACCTGTGATCCCAGACCTTGGGAGGCTGAGATAGGAGGATCACAGGTTCAAGGCCATGTAGCATGGTAACTTAGTGAGACCCTGTTTCAAAATAAAGAATTAAAAATAGGGCTGGGTGTAGCTCAGAGGTAGAATGCCCCTGGGGTCAATTCTCAGTATCACAGAGAGGGGGAAAAAGATACTTAAGAACAGCTTTCACTATGCATGTCGCGTCCTCTAGATACATCATACCAGGCACGGCCCTTACACTCACTAATAACTAATGTTGGTGCTGCCATGCTTCCTGGGAGGCGCATGAAGGAGGCCCAGTTCTGAGCCTTCTTGGGACTCCTCCCCTCCCCTGACTCTTGCCAGCACCTTCTGTGGGAAGGAACAGTTATGTATTTATTTATTTATTATTATTGTTGTTGTCTTTGTTATTTTGTGGCACTGGGGATTGAACCCAGAGGCATTCTACATCCAAGCTACACCCCAGCTCTATTTAATTTTTTTTTTTTTTTTGCGGTACTGGGGATTGGAACATTCTACCTCTGAGCTATACTCCCAGCCCGATTTTTTATTCTTTATTTTGAAACAGGGTCTCACTAAGTTGCGGAGGGCCTCACTAAGTAGCTGAGGCTGGCCGGGAACCTGCGATCCTCCTGTCTCAGCCTCCCAAGTACTGGGATTACAACTGTGTGACACCACGCCCAGCTTGTTTTTGTTTTTTTTGTGGTACTCAGGGTTGAACTCAGGGGCATTCTACCTCTGAGCTACATCCTGAGCCCTGTTTTATTTTTATTTGGAAACATCTCCCTAGGTTGATGAGAGTCTCACTACTTGCTGAGGCTGGCCCTGAACCTGTGATCCTCCTGTCTCAGCCTCCCAAGTACTGGTATTACAAGCATGTGCTGCAATGCCCAGCTGGAAAACCAGTTTTGCAAAGGACAGAACCAGAGGCTGGAACCCGCTTGGCCTGCAGGAGAAGCAGCTTGGAAGACTTGGGGCTGGAACAATGTGATTGAGAGGCAGGGCTCAGAGGCGTGGGCAGGGCCACCTAGCCATCGGGTGACTGGTGAGCTGGTGGTCTACAGGGACACATGTCACGCCCCACACAGTAGCTCTGCTGGCCCTTGGGGGTCTTCCTGCCTCAGCAGTTGCCTACTTACACAGCCTGGCACTCATTTCTCCTTAGACCAACTTCAGATCTTGGAACCCCTGGAGATGATGGAAGGATGCCCCCAAGATACACCATCAAGAAGAGAGAAAAGCTGAGTGTAGTGGCGCACGCCTGTAATCCTAGTATTTAGGAGGCTGAGATGGGAGGATTGCAGGTTCAAGGCCAGCCTCAGCAACTTAGACCCTGTTTCAAAAAAAAATAAAAAAATAAAAAGAAGAGAGTAAGCTGAGCCAGGCCTGTAATCTCAGTACTTGGGAGACTGAGACCGGAGGATCACAGGTTCGAGGACAGCCTCAGCAATTTAGTGAGACTTTCAGCAACGTAGTGAGACCCTGTTTCAAAATACAAATAAAATAGGGCTGGGGGTGTAGCTCCGAGGTAGAACACCCCTGGGTTCGGTTCCTAGTACCCCAGGGATCACAAAAAACAAAACAAAAACATCAAGAAACCCACGAAGGCGAGAAAGCCGTTTCCTTTACTCATCTCTTCTTATATTTTACTTTTTGTGGTACTTGGGATTGAACCCAGGGACATTCAACCTCTGAGCTACACCCCCAGCCCTGTTTTATTTTTTATTTGGAAACAGGGTCTCACTAAATTGTAGAGAATCTCACAAGGTTGCTGAGGCCGGCCTGGAACCTGGGATCCTCCTGTCTCAGCCTCCCGAATACTGGGATTACAGGCATTTGCCATGGTGCCCGGCTCCCTTTTTAGTTTTTTTTTTTTTTTTTTTGAAACAGAGCCTCACTAAGTTGCAGAGGGCCTCATTAAGTTCCTGAGGCTGGTTGAGAACCTGTGATCCTCCTGTCTCAGCCTCCCAAGTACTGGGATGACCTAAGTGCGCCACCATGCCTGGTTTAAATTTTGTGTATGTGTTACTGGGGATTGAACCCAGGGGCATTCTACCTCTGAGCTATACCCCCAGCCCTATTTTATTCTTTATTTTGAAACAGGGTCTCACTAAGTTGCAAAGGGCCTCACCAAGTTGCTGAGGCTGGCCTCCAACCTGTGATCCTCCAGTCTCAGCCTCCCAAGTACTAGGATTTCGGGCGTGCACCTCCAGGCCCAGCTCCGATTTAACATTTTCAAGTACACCGAGGTGATAGTTTTGGTTTGGCGTTATCTTGTCTGTAAAAGTCCTGTAAGCCTTTCAGGAACCCCCAGACGGAACTTTCTCTGCCCCTCTCCCCCAGCTCTGGTTACAGAAAGCTGGGCGTGACGAGGTCCAGGTGTGCGCGTGTAGGCGTGCAGAGGCGATGCCTCCCCTGCAAGTCCTGGAGCGCTGGCGGAGCGTCGGGTAAAGCGTCTCTGGCAACTTTGTAGCCGGAATGAATGAACGCACGGCGGCCTGTCTGCGCCTGCGCGCGGCAGGGGTGTGGCCTGGGGCGGGGGGCGGGGCCCGGGACGCGAGGGTAGGGGGCGGGGCTCCGGCCGCGTCGCGCGCAGGCGTTACTGGTCGCGCCGGGTCACGTGGGCGCGCAGGCGCAGAGCCGCGCAGCTCGCTCGCTCACACAAAGCCCCGACGCGGAGAAAATGGCGGCAGGGGTCGATGCGGCGGCCGAGGTGGCGGCGACGGAGCCCAAAATGGAGGAAGAGAGCGGCGCACCCGGCGTACCGAGTGGCAACGGGGCTCCGGGGCCGAAGGGGTGAGTCTCCCAGGGCTGCGGGGCCCGGGCCGTTGGCGGCGGCGGCGGCAGCTCCGTTAGGTCGGTCGGCGGCCTCTCCCGGCGCGGCCTCGGCCCGGGCCTTTCCCCTCCGAGGACGGGGGCGGCGGAGGCTGCGAGCGGGAACTCGGGCGGCCCCGGGGCACCCCGCGATCGCCCCTGCCGGCCGCCAGGCGTCGGGGCTCGGTCCCTCCAGGCCGCGCCGACGTCGCGGGCTCGGCCTGGGGCCCGGCCGCCGCGCTCGCCCGCGGGGTGATGGCGCGGGCCCCGGAGCCCCAGGGCCGCCGGCCGGCTGGGTGACCTTGGGCGCGGGTGGCCGCCCCGGCGCTGGGGGGCCGGCCTCAGTTTCCCGGTCGGCGGGGTGGGGGAGGGGAGGGCGAGCGCGCGGCCAGCCCCGGTCAACGGCGGCGGAGCTGGAGGCGCCGCGCGGGAGCCGGGTCGGGGCCCCGGCCCGCTGGGGGCTGCCGCGTTCGGAACCGCCTCTAGACTGGCTCCGCGCCCCGGCCCCGGCCCCGGCCCGGCCCGGCCCGGCCCGGATCGGATCCCTCCCGCTCGCTTCCCGCGCCGCCGCCCGAGGTGCGCAGGAGGGATGCGTGGGGAGATGGGACCTGCTGCTGCTGCCGCTGCTGCCCAAGCTCCTTAGAGACGAACGAACGAACCAACAAAAAGTAGGGAGGGCGGAAAAGCCTCTTCCGTGTTCCGGGGAAGGTACTCCGTTACGGGAGGGGGGATCGCCCGCTTCCAGTCGCCATTACCTTTCCCCGTCCTGTTCGCAGCTCTTCCTAGCTTTGAAAGTTTCCTTAAAGGAGGAAAGCGGCAGCGGCTGGTGTCCCGGGGAAACGCAGTTGTCTGATTACAATCGCTAGAGGGTGGGGTAGGCTGGTCACACATTGGATTTCCATTCCCCCCCCATTGTTTCTCCTCCATTGTTGTTAACATAAGATTTTCCATTTTAACCATTTTTAGGTGGTGTTGAGCACATTCACGATGCTGTGAAATCGTCATCACTATCCAGAACTTTTTCAACATCTCATCTAGAAAGTGTAGCCTTTAAACACTAGCAAGCACAACCTCGCTCTGTCCCTCCAGGATCCCCGCCCCCGCTAATACCTGTTGTATTGTGTCTTTATAAATTTGCCTTCCCTCGAACTTTTAACGTGGGAAACTTGATGATACTTTATGGGGATTTAAAGGGAACGTAGTTAAGCACTTAACGTTAATGAGTGTTCACTACATACTGGTTATATTGTTTTTTTTTTTCTTTCTTTTCGGGTACTGGGGATTGAACCCAGGGGCAATCTACTTCCGAGCTACACCCCCAGCCTTATTTTTTATCCTTTATTTTATTTTATTTTATTTTGCTGTACCAGGGATTGAACCTAGGAGCATTCTACCTCCGAGCTACACCCCCAGCCCTATTTTTTTTATTCTTTATTTTGAAACAGGGTCTCACTAAATAGCTGAGGCTGGCCCCGAACCTGTGATCTTCTTGTCTAAGCCTCCCAAGTACTGGGATTACAAGCGTGCGCCACCACACCCTGCTTTTTATCCTTTATTTTAAAACAGGGTCTCACTAAGTAGCTGAGACTGGCTGCGAAGCAGGATCCTCTGGTCTCAGCCTCCCAAGTACTGGCCTGACTCCTACTGGCTATTTTGTTGTTAGACAACAAAGTTGGAGAGAATTCCAGATTCTCCATAGGTGGGGGGAACAAAATGTTAATGAGTTCTTAGAAACCCAGGGAAAAGTTTCCTCTAGTTTTCCCCAACACTTAATTTTTTTCTGGGCAAACTCAGGCTAGGGATGTGTTTGGATTTTTTTTACCATTTGTCTAGGATAGTGTCCTAGGATTTGTGAGAACTCTATGGAGGTCTTTGAGATGTATTCATTTCCTGCATATAGGATGTAGTGCTGCTGGAACTCTTCAAGATGAGAGGTTGAAGTTAGTTACAGGTTACAGCACTGAGGTGCATTTTTTTTTTTTTTTTGCAGTACCTGGGATTGAACCCAGGGGCGTTCTACCTCCGCGCTACACCCCCGGCCCTATTTTTTATACTTTATTTTGAAACCGGGTCTCACTAAGTTGCGGAGGGCCTCACTAAGTAGCCGAGGAGGCTGGCCTAGAACCCGGATTCTCCGGTCTCCGCCTCCCAAGAACTGGGATTACAAGCGTGCACCACCAAGCCCGGCTACTGAGGTGCATTTTTAAAAGTTTCCTTTGTCCATTTCAAATAGCCATTTTGTGACTGAGTCATTTGACAAACATAATACATGGACAGAAGGGTGTAGAGATCACAAGGCAGGTGGTGCACACCTGTAATCCTAGCACTTGGGAGGTCGAGATAGGAGAATCGCAGGTTTGAGGACAGCCTCAGCGAGTAGAGAGATTCCCAGCAAACTATCCAGACCCTGTTTCAAAACAAAAATAAAGCCAGGTGTGGTGGTGCATGCTTGTAATCCCAGTACTTGGGAGGCTGAGACAGGAGGATCGCAGGTTCGTGGCCAGCCTCAGCTATTTAGTGAGGCCCTCTGCAACTTAGTGAGACCCTGTTTCCAAATAAAAAATAGGGCTGGGGGTGTAGCTTGGAGGTAGAATGCCCCTGGGTTCAATCTCCAGTACTGCAACAACAACAAAAAACCCCACCAAAAATAAAAGAGGGCTGGGGGTGGGTGTAGGATGGAGGTAGAATGCCCCTGGGATCTAACCCTAGTACCAAAAAAATGTTTAGAGATGAAATAGCCTTTGTTGGAAAGAACCTGAGTCTAGGACTGGCTTAATTGATGGTACTTAAGGAAACTGGCAGCATAGAATTTTTTTTTTTTTTGTAGGGTCTGTGGAAAATGTTTTTCTTTTTACATGACAAAAGTTCTGGGAGCAGAACTCTTTAGAAGCCCATACCCAAAGGAGGGAGGCCAATTAACATTTTTGTAGTGGTTATTCTGAGTTGGAGGTAACTTGGTAGGGGGCATGCAGGGACCCCACCCCCATCTTTGGGTGCTGAATGTCTTCCCTCAGTTGTCTCTACAGGAAGACTGAGAAGATGATTGAAGAGGCAGAGCACAGTGAGGGCAAAGACCAGGGGTTTGGGTGTTGCTTTATTTTTAATAGACTGTGTGTGTGGGGGGGGGGTCCTGGGGGATGGAACTCCTGCACACTAAGCAAGCACTCTGCCACTGAGCTACCTCTAAGCCCTGTTTGTTTTTTTGGTGGTGCTAGGATTGAACTCAGGCATTCTACCTCAGAGCTACACCTCCAGCTCTATTTCATTTTTTATTTGGAAACAGGGTCTTGCTAAGTTGCTGGGGGCCTCACTAAGTTGCTGAGGCTAGCTTCAAACCTGTGATCCTCTTGTCTCAGCCTCCCAAGTACTGGGATTGTGGGCATGCTGCCATGCCGGGCCTGTGCTTTTTTTTTTTTTTTTGGTACTGGAGATTGAATCCAGGGGCATTCTACCTCTGAGCTACACCCTCAGCCCTATTTTTATTTATTTTTATTTAATTTTATTTATTTTTGCGGTACCGAGGATTGAACCCAGGGACGTTCTACCTCCAAGGTACACCCCCGGCCCTATTTTTTATTCTTTATTTTGAAACTGGGTCTCAGGAAGCTGCCGAGGGCCTCACTAAGTAGCTGAGGCTGGCCGTGAACCTCCGGTCTCCGCCTCCCAAGTACTGGGATTACAAGCGTGCACCACCACGCTCAGCTCCCTCAGCCCTATTTTTTATTCTTTATTTTGAAACACGGTCTCACTAAGTTAAGGAAGGCCTCACTAAGTTGCTGAGGCTGGCCGCAAACCTGCGATCCTCCTGTCTCAGCCTCCCAAGTACTGGGATTGATTACAAGCGTGCACCACCACACCTGGCTCCTGTGTTTTATTTTTTAAGGAAGTTAAGTTGCGGCCAGGCAGGGTGGCACACACCTGTAAGCCCAGTACTTGGGAGGCTGAGACAGGAGGATCAAAGGTTTGGGGCCAGCCTCAGCAAATTAGCGAGTATGTGTTTCAAAATATGAGGGGGGAGGGCTGGGGATGTATCTTGGAGGTAGAATGCCCCTGGGTTCAATCCCCAATACCCCCCCCCTAAAAAACAACCCAAACAGATTGGCTTGACTGGAGACTAGCGGAGGCCATCTCAACACCAGGCCCTTTCGCTTCCATACTGCTGCTCTGGTTACCACTCGCTGATTTGAATTGTTTTATTCTCTATGCTTGACAATGCTTTGTGTGTTTGCTAAACTTTAAAATGATTTAAAAGTCAAGCATGGTGGCTCACGCTTGTCATCCCAGTATTTGGGAGGCTGAGACAGGAAGATCGTAGGTTCGAGGTCAGCCTCAGCTCCTTAGTGAGGCCCTCTGCAACTTAGTGAGACCCTGTTTCAAAATAAAATATAAAATAGGGCTGGGGGTGTGGCTTTGAGATAGAATGCCCCTGGGTTCAACCCCCAGTGCCACGGGCACAGTTTCGACGGGGCGAGGTTACTTGAATACATGCTGCCAGAGCTTTGCTTTCACTTGTCCTTCGTTGTCATTCACGGCGAGGGAAGGGTCTTAGCCCTCAAAGATTTGCTGCCTTTGCTTAGTTTTCTTCCTGGAGGAGTTCTTAAATATGGGCTCTGGCCTTCCCGTGCTTTGTAGTTAAAACTTGAATTGTCCCTTTGAAAGTTTGATTGTCCCTTTGGAAGTTTGTAATGGGTTCAATGCCTAGGTTTTCTCAACCATGGGTCCTGATTGGTGTGTTTGATTTATTTGCTGGGAACTGAACCCAGGGGCATTCTACCTCCGAGCTACACACTCAATCCTATTTTATTTTTATTTTGAAACGGAGGTCTTGCTAGGTTGCTGAGGCTGGTCTCAAACCTGCGATCCTGCTGTCTCAACCTCCCAAGTACTAGGACTCTAGGCTTGTGCCACTCGCCCAGCTGATTTTTTTTTTTTTTGCGGTACGGGGGAATTGAACCTGGGGCGTTCTACCTCCAAGCTACACCCCCAGCCCTATTTTTTATTCTTTATTTGGAAACAGGGTCTCGCTACGTTGGGGTTGGGGAGGGCCTCACTAAGTAGCTGAGGCTGGCCGGGAACCCGGATCCACTGGTCTCAGCCTCCCAAATACTGGGATTACAAGCGTGTGCCACCACGCCTGACTGATCTGTGTGTTTTAAAGCCTGGTCAGTAGCTGCAGCATGAGAAAGCTACACGTGAATCCATCCTGCTCCATACCCCTCTTACAATTACTGACAGAAGAGCTTTTTGCAACAGTTACTGCGCGCCAGGTCTAAGCAGTTGCTTCCTTCATGGAGGAGAGAATTGAGGCTAAGCAGAGACATAGTAACCTCGGAGTTCAGACCTGTGGCCCTGGCTCTTGGTCACCTGCAGCACGCTCTGTAGGTATTTTGCGCTTAGCAACTACCAGTGTTTTTGTTAGGGTCACTGTTGTTGATTCTCACAGCATTCCTGTGAGCTGCCATGGATACAGGTTATGCTGGTTTTGCTGGTGAAGAACCAGGTAGGTAGCCGGGTGTGGTGGCACACACCTGTAATTGCATTACTTGGGAGGCTGAGATGGGAGGATCACAGGTTTGAGGCCAGTGTGTGGTAACTTAGTGAGACCCTCCATTCCTTTATTTAGGAAGGAAGGAACGAACTGGAGATTGAACCCAGGGGCATTCTACCTCTGAACTACACGCACAACCCTATTTTTGAACCCGGGGCATTCTACCTCTGAACTACACGCCCAACCCTATTTTATTTATTTATTTAATTGTTTGTTTATTTATTTGTTTATGTATGTATGTTTGCGGTCCTGGGATTGAACCCAGGGTTATTCTACCTTTGTGCTTCACCCTTAGCCCTATATTTTAAATCTTTATTTTGAAACAGGGTCTCACTAAGTTGCAGAGGGCCTAAGAAGCTGAGTCTGGCTGCAAACCTGCAATCCTCCTGTCTCAGCCTCCCAATTATTGTGATTACAAGCATGCACCACCATGTCCGGCATAAACCTTTTTTTTTTTTTTTGCGGTACCGGGGATTGAACCCAGGGGCGTTATACCTCTGCGCTACACCTCCGGCCCTATTTTTTTATACTTTATTTTGAAACTGGGTCTTACGAAGTTGCAGAGGGCCTCACTAGGTAGAGAGAGAGAGAGAGAGAGCGAGAGCGCGCGCTGAGGCTGGCTGCGAACCTGGATCCTCCGGTCTCCGCCTCCCAAAGTACTGGGATTACAAGCGTGCGCCACCACGCCCGGCTAAACCTCATTTTAATGTCTGTGATAAGCCAGGTGTAGTGGCGCACGCTTGTAATCCCAGTACTTGGAGGCTGAGACTGGAGTATCACAGATTTGCCACAAGCCTCAGCAACTTGTGAGGCCCTCTGCAACTTAGTGAGCCCCTGTTTCAAAATAAAGAATAAAAAATAGGGCTGAGGGTGTAGCTCGGAGGTAGAATGCCCCTGGGTTCAATCCCCAGGACCGCAAAAAAATATAATAATGTGTGATACTCCAAATGTGGGGTATTCAAGATAAAGCGATTTATTTTTATCAGTGTTGTCAAATTATAATCAACCTGTAAAAATGTACTAAAAGGCTTTTGGAAAGCTGGGCATGCTAGCACACACTTGTAATCCCAGTACTTGGGAGGCTGAGACAGGAGGATTGTAGGTTCGCAGCCATCAGCAATTTAGTGAGGTCCCCGAATTTAGTGACACCCTGTTTCAAAGTAAACAGTAAAATGGGACGGGGGGTGTAGCTCAGAGGTAGAATTCCTGTGGGTTCAATCCCAGTACCAAAAAAAAAACCGGCTTTGGAGTTAAATGTTAATATATTTTAGGGCTAGAGGGGTATATTTCCCTCATTTTATCTTGAAGATAAACGAAAAAAGAGTATTGGATGTTTAAAAATGAATTTTCTAAGCTGGGTGCTGTGGCGCATGCCTGTAATCCCAGGAGTTTGGAGGCTGAGACAGGAGGGTCACGAGTTTGAGGCCAGCCTCAGCTACTTAGCAAGGGTTCTGGGTGTAGCTCAGTGGTAGAGTGCCCCTGGGTTCCATCCCAGTAACATGAACGCACGCACCTTTCCAGGATGCCACTGTCACATCGTCTCTGCTGGAATGTGTCTCTTGAAATTTAAGGGCTCTTTGCAATTTTTTTTTTTTTTTCAGGACCAGGGATTGAACGCAGAGGCGTTCTACCTCCAGAGGCGTTCTACCTCCGTGCTACGCCCCCGGTCCTATTTTTTATGCTTTATTTTGAAACCGGGTCTCACGAGGTTGCGGAGGGCCTCACTAAGGAGAGAGAGAGAGAGACACAGAGAGAGACAGAGACAGAGACAGAGCGAGAGCTGAGGCTGGCCGCGAACCCGGATCCTCCGGT
>PVJS01008846.1:18755-37690 GCA_004027185.1 Glis glis | reverse complement strand
CTCTTTGCAATTCTGCACAGAATGCTTTAGTGGTGATTGGGACACTTGCAGAGGTCAGCTTTTTAAAGCGAAGGCTCCAGCTGCACGTGCTTGTGAGGAAGCCTGGTGGGTTTGTTCGCAGCGGTGCTGTGCGCGCTCTGGGCATTAAGCACAGTGAGCTGCTTTTTCGGTGTTGAGCCGTGTTACGCGGATTAACCCCAATCCCAGTGTCTGGTTGGATGGGTAGTTTATTCTTAGCCATTGGTGGATCAGAATGTGGTCTAGACATTTTGTTACCTGCTGTGGCTGTGATTACTTTTTTTTTTTTTGGCGGAACTGGGGGCTGAACCCAGGGGCATTCTACCTCCGAGCTACATCCCCAGCCCTATTTTTTATTCTGTATTTTGAAACAGGGTCTCACTAAGTTGCGGAGGGCCTCACTAAGTAGCTGAGGCTGGCTGCGAATCCGGATCCTCCAGTCTCAGCCTCCCAAGTACTGTGATTACAAGTGTGTGCGACCACGCCCAGCTCGTGATTACTTATTTATACAGTTCTTAACCGGTGAGCTTGAGCAGCCTGTGAATACACAGCCTGGAACTATATTTTTATTTATTTTTTGTTTTGGAACAGGGTCTCACTAAGTTGCGGAGGGCCTCACTAAGTAGCCGAGGCTGGTCGCTAACCTGTGATTCTTCTGTGTCGGCCTCCCAAGTACTGGGATTACAGGTGTGCCCCACCACGCCTGGCTAAGCCTCGAACTATTACTGAATCACAATAATTTATTCTTGTGGTACTGGGGATTGAACCCAGGGTAGTCTACATCTGAGCTACACTCTGTAGCCTTTTTTTTATGAATTTTTTGTTTTATAATGGGTTATCACTGGGTTGCCGAGAGCCTTGCCACGTTGCTGAGGCTGGCCTGGAACCTGCGGTCCTCCTGTCTCAGCCTTACGAGTACTGGGATTACAGGCATGTGCTGCCACGCCCGGCTAATGTTTTTTTTTTTTTCTTGTGGTACTGGGGATTGAACCCAGGGGCTTTCCACATCCAAGCTACACCCCCAGCCCTATTTTTTTATTCTTTATTTTGAAACAGGGTCTCACTAAGTTACAGACGGCCTCACTAAGTATCTGAGGCTGGCCGTGAACCTGGATCCTCTGGTCTCAGCCTCCCAAGTACTGGGATTATAAGAGTGCGCCACCACGCCCAGCTCCGGCTAATGTTCTTAATGTAAATTTTTAAGTATTTGGGGCTTAAAAAGGAACCAGTTATATTAAAATTTCCATCCATAGGCCCTCTGGTGAACGGTGATGTGTTGATTGATCTGTATTTTATGAATTGTAACAGTTTTCTTATCTTCTAAGAAAGAGCAAGAGGTGATGTGTTCTGTTAACGGGCTGAAGCAGGACCTTCTTGGGAGTAGGCAGAGGAGGTGGCCTTGGGACGGTTGTGGGTCGCTTTAGGTGTGCTGGGTGATGATGAGCCACTCTGAGCACTAGTGCGGAGTTCTCAGGCCTTCGGCTCACTGCTGGGAAGCCGAGGGCTCAGGAAGCAGGAAGTGCAAGGCCGAGCGCCCAGCCCTGCCCTGTCTGTACACACGGTGGCTGCCAGCTCTGTGCTTTGCAAATGTCCGTTTCTTTGAGACTTTAGTGTCCCACTCCGAGCCAAAATTGATCTGTCCAGCTTAGGGGTGGAATGCTGCAGCGGGAGGGTATGCTTTAATCCCAAGACAAACAGGAAGAGTGGGAGACTGACAAAGGCAAGGGCGTCAGCAGGGAAGGGCCAGCTGGAAGAGCGCCCCCTTCTCGGCCGAAGGTGGGGTTCTTTGTGTGCTGTCTTCCGCCTGCCTGCATTGCTCAGATGTGGGGTTTCCTAGCCTCAAGGTAGTAGGGTCGAGTAGGGAATGGGTTCCTTCCCCTCCTTTTTTGTGTGTGGGGGAAGAACATGCTCCACTGAACTATATGTAGCCCTCCTTTTTTGTGGCATTTTACCTTTGATACACCCCCAGACCTATCTTATTTATTTTGAAAGAGGGTCTCGCTAGGTTGCTGAGGCTGTCCTTGAAGCCACTGTCCTCCTGGCTCAGCTTCCCAATATAGGGATTACAGTTGCAAGCCGTGGCATCGGCCTGTCTTTTACTTTTTGTGTGTGTGTGTGTGGTAATGGGGATGGAACCCAGGCGCATTCTACCTCTGAGCTATACCCCCGGCCCTATTTTGTATTCTTTTTTTTTTGGTGCTGGGGGTTAAACCCAAGGACATTCTATCTCCTAGCTATACCCCCGGCCCTATTTTATTTTTTATTTTTATTTTATTATTTGAAACCCGGATCCTCCGGTCTCCGCCTCCCAAAGTACTGGGATTACAAGCGTGCGCCACCACGCCCGGCCCAGCCCTAGTTTTTGTTCCTTATTTTGAAACAGGGTCTCACTAAGTTGCGGAGGGGCTCACTAAGTAGCTGAGGCTGGTTGTGAACCTGCGCTCCTCCTGTCTATGCCTCCCAGGTACTGGGATTACATGCCCAGCTCAGGGAATGGTTGTTTAATCGGTGGGTTTGGGAACGCACCGCTGCAGCTCTCTGGCCTATGGAGCACTTTTTTTTTTGCGGTACCAGGGATTGAACCCAGGGGCGTTCTACCTCTGTGCTACACCCCTGGCCCTATTGTTTTATACTTTATCTTGAAACCGGGTCTCACGAAGTTGCGGAGGGCCTCACTAAGTAGAGAGAGAGAGAGAAAGAGCTGAGGCTGGCCGCGAACCCGGATCCTCCGGTCTCCGCCTTCCAAAGTACTGGGATTACAAGTGTGCGCCACCATGCCCGGCTTGGAGCACTTAGTTGGAATGTCTCAGATCACAACCGGTGTCACTATTGTGCTATACATAGCTGTGTGGAATTGTAAACCCAGCAAATCAAATATTAGCTTTGACATTGAGCTAACATAACCCCCCTTTTTTTTTCTCTTTTGAATTCAGTGAAGGGGAACGACCTACTCAGAATGAGAAGAGGAAGGAGAAAAACATAAAAAGAGGAGGCAATCGCTTTGAGCCATATGCCAACCCAACTAAAAGATACAGAGCCTTCATTACAAACATCCCCTTTGATGTGAAATGGCAGTCACTCAAAGACCTGGTGAAAGAAAAAGGTAAAGGTGCCGGTGTTGAGGGCACGAGGTCACGCCCCTGTGTCAGACGGGTGTTCTGTGTGGCCCATTGGCCTACGAAAGGTTTTACTGGCTTCATACTGCTAATAGGGCTTCAGTTAGGCGTGAGGGGATCCTATATGTTAAAGGAAAGTCAGCGAATTCTTCACATTATTTGGGAGATTTTTTCTTTCTCAGTTTTTTCTTTTTGTAAGCTTTTTAAGTTTGGCAGGAAGGTAGTTTGTATAAATTTTGTGGATGTCCTCCTGGGGTCAAAATTTGGTAGCTGGACTGTATGCTGCTCAGATTCCAAACTATAAAATACTCTATTTAAACTGTTAGGTTTTCCCCTCTCTGGGAAAAGTAGAGTAAGTTGGCACTTGGAGAGCTTAAAATAAGGTATCTGTTGGGCGATGTGGTACCTTCAGGGTGCACAGTGTCCGAGCCCAGGCATCCCAATTCCAGCCTAGGGTGGGAGAAGCAACTAGCTCTGCTGCCACCAGGAGTCCCAGGAGGCCGGTCTCTTCATTCTCCCCCGGCACACCCCGTGTGTCCCCTTCTCCTCCTCACTCCTCTTCTGCTGTTGTCTTCCTTTCTGTCTTGATTCTTGGCCCTGCTGGTGGCACCCAAGACGAGAGATTGCTTAGCCCTGGCTCAGACAGAACTATCGATGGAGGGAACATTTGTAGGAGGCCTTGAGCTCCCCTCTTCCCTAAGGGAACGCCAGAATCAGATCACCCTTAATGGAGTCTTTTCGAAGGTCTGAAAGGTCTCAGTTTTCTGGAGCATTCGTAACGAGGAGAGATGTGAGCTTGATTTGTCAAATGATTGCTACTTCAGTGACACAGAGGCCCGTTGGATAGGCCATCGTGGTATGTGTACTGGTGCTCCCCGCACGGGGTTTAGAAACTATGAATGGCCCCCGCCATCATTGTCCCGCCACCGAATTTGACCCTGACACACACGAAGCACTAGGCCCCGCGAAGCTCTCCGTGCATTCTCCAGATAACACCGGTGGAAAAATGTTTGCTGTGAGATTGGTTTTTCTGCCTGGATCAGCCAAATCATCCTGCCAAGCTCCTAGGGCAAGAGGGACGTTTATTCTGTCTGCAGGGCGTGTCATGTGGCATCCCAGATGCAGGGTTCTTGGTTTTTGGGACTGCTGCTTCAACACCAGCTTAGATTTCTGTCCAGTACAGTTGGGTCTCATTCGAATTAGTTTCTGGGATAACCCCAAATTTGTGTTCTCGTGATTTGGTTGAACCGCTGAATCGCTATTTCCATTGATAATAAGGTATAGTAGTTCCAAGAACCAGGAATGTGGCTTTGAAAATGCAATTGTTAGAATTTTGTAAGAGATTGCAGGCCAAATTATTTTTTCATTTTTAGGAGTGTGTGAACCAGTTTTGGGACATGATGGATAAAGTAGGTGACATTTTTACTGCTTTCTCATTCAGTAATTGGGTTTGGAAGCCTTCATGCTGGCGGCGGCGGCAGCAGCGGCCATGACGTTTCTGGATGTAGAAGCAGTTCACCTCAATTTACTATTTTACTCCTTAAGTTGGAGCCTGTTGGTTACTGGATACTTCCAAACTGGTTCTCATATTCCCCTGGCATGCTGCTCCGAATGCCTGGGCGCAGCCCTTTTCAGTGTATCTTGGTGGTGTAATTTAGAATTACAGGTGTGCAGTAAAGCTGTTATTTTTAATAAAATTTAAAATGTTCTTGTTTAGAGCTCCCCTGTACTGGTTAAATTAATTACATTGCTGTTTAAATTATTAGCAGTATTGGATTGTGGGTAAGCTGATTGATAAGAGAAGGTAATCTTTTGAATAGTAACGTTTATATTCAGTATATGAAGTCTAAAAATATTTACTGTTTACATACAAATGATTGCTTAAGAAATGTGCCTATTTTTCATCATGAGGTTTTAAGAATACATTTTTATTCATGTCTTGGTATATCAAAACTATGTCATTGTGGTTATTTTAAATCTAAAATATTTGCTTGAAATCTGTTCAAGCCTGAACAGTAAGCCTGAAGTTTTGTGAAGACTTACCACACAAGAGCAGTGGCAGATACGGGCCTTAACACCCTGAAAGCAGCAGACGCCAAAGGACCTGGGGCGGACAGACTCCCTCAGGCTGCAGTTGAGGCCGCCCCTGGTGCTCTTAGTCCTGCTGTTGCAAGAGACCGGTGCCCCGAGCTGGTACTAGTTGTCCTCAGCTTGAATTGTCTGTCATTGCTGCAGTGTCTGATTGCAGCCTCAGAACCGAGGTGGTAGCTTTGGCAGAGGGGAGCTTTCCCTCATGTGGGCGGTTATCCCCCCTCCTTCACTCCTGATCTTCTTTGCCACCAGGTGTCTATTTCCGTGTTTAATTTTGGTATCCGGCAGCATTGTAGGATATCCTGTTAATAATCTTATATTACGTGAGCAGGTCACTTAACACTAGGTAGAATCACAAAGCTTGTTTATTGGCACTGTCATGAAAATCCAGTTTTCAAAAGAACATGTATGGCGAGTGTTTTGTTCTGAGCCACACTGTGTTTGCCAGGGACTTGGGTTAGACACGTCATAGCCGCTCTTGCTCTGAGCACCTGCTCCTGGCCTCCCCTCCCCACTCTAGCGTCCCACTGGAGCAGAGGGAGGGTTTCCATTGTCTTGCTTTTGACCATACTTGTTTTTTTTTTTTTTTTTTTTTTGCGGTGCCGGGGATTGAATCCAGGGGCGTTCTACCTCCGAGCTACACCCCCGGCCTTATTTTTTATCCTTTATTTTGAAACTGAGTCTCACGAAGATGCAGAGGGCCTCACTAAGTAGCTGAGGCTGGCCGCGAACCTGGATCCTCCAGTCTCCGCTTCCCAAGTACTGGGATGACAAGTGTGTGCCACCACACCCGGCTGACCATACTTGTTTTTTAGTGAAGGTATTACGTGGGACAAATTGCTGCCGTGAACACCAGAGTTGCTGAGTTGAAAAAGAAAATTGAGAGCAGTGTTAGATGAAATTTGAATTGGAGATGGCCAGACCAGTTTTTTTTTTTTCCCGCAGAACGGGGGGTTGAGCCCAGGGGCATTCTACCTCTGAGCTGCACCCCCAGCCCTGTTTTTTTTATTCTTTATTTTGAAGCAGGGTCTCACTAAGTACCTGAGGCTGGCCATGAACCCGTGATGCTCCTGTCTCAGCCTCCCAAGTACTGGGATTACAAGAGCATGGCACTGGGGATTGAACCCAGAGGCATTCTACCTTCAAGCTATACCCCAGCCTGATTTTATTTCTTATTTGGAAACAGGGTCTTGCTAGGTTGATGAGAGTCTCACTACTTGCTGAGGCTGTCCTCGAACCTATGATCCTCCTGTCTCAGCCTCACCTGGGATTACAGGTGTGCGCCACCACGCCCGGTGAAAGTGACTTTTTTTTACTTTTTGCGGTACTGGGGGTTGAACCCAGGGACATTCTACCTCTGAGCTACACCCCCAGCCTTATTTTTTATTCTTTATTTTGAAACGGGGTCTCACTAAGTTGTGGAGGACCTCACTAAGTAGCTGAGGCTGGCCGCGAACTTGCGATCCTCCTGTCTCAGCCTCCCAAGTACTGGGATTAAAAGTGTGCGCCATCACGCCCGACTGACAGTGACTTTTAACAGTCACAACTTCTCAGTCATACTACAGTAGAGAATGGGACACACAAGGCTTAGCGTTCCAGCCCAAGGACTGGGAGAGAACAGTAAGGCTTTCTGTGAGCAACAGTGGCGTGGGGTGGAGTGTGTGCCTCCTGGCCTCTGGGAGCTTGCAGCCTGGGGGTGGGTACCGCCTGGCAGGCAGGGCCGAGCAAACACGGAGCTGCTGCGGAGGAAAGGCAGGCCAGTCGTGTGGCTTCCTCTCAGATCAGACCCAGGTTCAGGGCAGGCAGCTTGACTTGTGTAAGCACAGGTTCTCTAAGCACTTAATCCTGCTATTATTCAGTGCATTACTTTAAGTCAATTTCAGTGTAGCTGACAGAAGGGCCCAGAGGGTAGGCAGAGTCCCAGGCCAAGCCTCCAGGGCTCCTAGAGACACTGGGCCTCGTGGGTCTGTGAGGCAGGGCTTCATTTCAATTCAAATACAACCCCTGCCCAGTCTCCTCCTTCATAGTTTACTTTGTTGGAGCCAGGTGTGGTGGCGCACACCTGTAATCCCAGTATTTGGGAGGCAGAGAGAGGGGAGGATTGTAGGTTCAAGGCCAGCTCCAGCAACTTACCGAGATCCTATTTCAGAATAAAAAATGAAAAGGGTTGGGGGAATAGCTCAGAGGTAGAATGCCCCTGGGTTCAATACCAAGGCCCCCCACCCCATTTTTGTTTGTTTGTTTACTTTGTTGGAAATGGCCTCACTTTGGAAAGGCCTGTTAGGCTAAAGCATTCATTCATTTATTTATTTCTGCGGTACTGGGGATGGAACCCAGGGGCATTCTACCTTCAAGCTACGCCCCCAGCCCTATTTTATTTTTTTATTTTTGAAAGATGGCACTCACTAAGTGCTGATGCAGGCCATGAACCTGTGATCCTCCCGTCTCAGCCTTCCAAGTACTGGGATTACAGTGTGCGCCACCTCGCGCGGCTGCTTAGGCGACAGCATTCATATGTGTGGATACTGAAGTTGGACCGCACGCAGCACCATGGCCGCTATGGCTTATTCTGTGGTCTTTAGTCGCGTTAGAGAGGTCATGGTCACCATGTACTGGGAACAAGTGTGGGCCCAGTCATTTCCCACCGCATCTATACCTCAGGTAGTCATTGTGTAGGATAATTGTTTTACTGTGTTTTAGGTTGTCTTTGTTATATTCAAGAGAAAAGCTTTTCAAAATAAAATGTGCATTTATTCTGTGCACCCCTCAAGTTGACTGAAGGTTGGCCATTATGACGTACAGAATGTTTGACACGTGGCCTGCTTTTCGACTCCCTACCCCTTGTTAAAAATACTGAAGGCTTTGGGGCTGGGGATGTAACTCAATGGGCAAGCCCGACTCTGGGTTCTATCCCTAGCACCAAAGAAACAAAAACAAAAATGAGAGGCCTCATCACCATACATGAATTCTCTTCAGTGAAACTGGGCTCTGTGTTTCCTGTTTTTGGTCTGCTTTAGACTTGAGCAGTGAATGGGAAACACAAAAACAGATGCTCATCGCGGTCCAAGCTTGCGTAGGAGTGTTAAATCGCAGTCCTCTTTGGGTTGCTTACCTGCTCACGATATATTTTTTTTCTTGAGGCAGTATTTTTATAATCCATTTAAACATCGGTTAGAATGATTTTGGGGGCAGTTTTTAGTGAAGCTAGAGAGGATGATGCCTGACACTTTTCCAGCTCTTAGTCTTTTCACTTAGCTCTTTGGGGTTAAAGCTGCAGTGGAGCTTGTCTTAGCAGCCCACTCTTGGGAGTCGGTGGAGTCCACGTTCAGGAAGGGAGGGGAACAGCAGCACCGCTGTGACCTGCTCGGGAGGGCTCGCTCTTGTCCCCTTCACTTCATGGAGTGTGACACACTGTGTTTAGTTGGCAAGTGTTGCTTCACATTGTTGTTGGAAGTTGTGCTGACTACACAGTACATGTCTTTGCTTCCTTGAGAGAAGGGGTCTCTTCCCGCAGGGAAGGGTGACTTGGACCAGGGCCGAGCCAGTGAAGTGTCAGGTCGGGGTTGGAAGCATGAGGTGGTGAGGAGCATGGGCATCACCGAAGATGCTCGAGGACCGCGGGACTTAGGTGGGGCCAGAGGTGACAGTTGTACTATTTGGAGGGGAAAGAAGAGGGAAGATCTTAAGGCTATTTTTTTTTTGCTTTTGTTTTGTGCAAAGGATTGAAGTTGAGTGTGTGCCATCATTAGAATGTTAAATGGGAAAAAGTCATAATTTCTTAACCGGGTATGTTGTTAAAATGGTCATGACTATGGGAAAAAGTTTGGACTTGTTTATTTTCTAGGTTGGACTAGAAACTTCAAGTGCAGCAGTATTTGAATCCTGACAACCTGGTTATAGCTGTCTTGAGTTAGATACTGTGATTTTTTTTAAGGTTACTGGACTTTAGTCACAACTGGTAGGAAATAAACCTGGGACTCTTCTCCCTGTTGGATGCTCCTTGGCCTTTTCATCCCAGTGGAGACAGGGCTGTGGGTCTTTGAATGGCTGCTGCTGTTGAAACAGATGGCTGACGTGGCCTCAGGAATGGCCACGATGATTTTGGAACTGCTTTACTTTTCTAAGTTTAAAATAAAGCCCATTTGTATGACTGTCCTTTGGCAGTGATCATTTTTTAGTTGCCCGGCTGAAGTACATCCTCCAGGTTAACTATACTGGTCCCTCCTGTTTCTTGGTTTCTTTGCACTAATTCTCCTTCCTGTTGTGTGCAAAGTGCCAGTTCTGTAGGTTTCAGGAAAGGACAAGGGAGGCGAGACTGTAACTTAAACACCTGCCTGCTTGCCTCCAGCCGGGGTCCAGACACATAGATGAGTGTGCCCTTCAGATGGTAATTATATTGTGAAATCATTTTCTTGTTTTCCATTTAAATCTTTCCTTGCCATATTAATTTGAAAATCCTCATAATTTTAATGTCCTTCAAGCAAAGGAGTTGGAGTAGGCAGGACCTGTCATAAAGTGGGTTAATTTTACCCTTGTACTGCTAAACGAAATAAAGTGAATCAGAGAAGGCTTTAACGTCAGAAATCCTTAAAAAAAATGCCTGAGAACACAAGCCCTCTTTTAAACTTTGGAAAGCCTAGAGATTGTTTTCTCCGAGTTCATGCTTTAAGCGTATGCGCCATCTTCAAGTTCAGCAGCCGTTTTGGTGGTTGTCTTGCTGGATTCTAACGTCTGGTCATGGTGGTCATGAATTGGCAATCCAAACCTTGAGGAAAATCTGCAGACAGCTTTGAAATGCTCTGTTCTTTCCCCTTTGTGTAGCTGAGAATCATGAGTCTGCTCAACTGTTGAGTTGCCACCTGAGCCCTAAATTTGAATTTGGGTCTTTTTCTGGGGCGGTTTAGAAAGTAGCAAGAATAAAGCAGCCTCGTTCACTGAAGAGAATCCGGGTGCCACTCTGGTGTTACGATTGTAGATTCAAACACTCCGCTTCTGAATCGTGGAGCCTGGCGCTGTGTAGGACCAGCTAGAGTTGGTGGGGCCCAGTGCAAGCTCTGACGACACAGGTGGCGCCCTCGAAGCCAGCCTTCAGCTGTGTGTCTCTGAGCCTCTCCACGGGCACACCTTTGTATTTCTAGCCTGTGAGCGCAGTCCACTGGCATCACGACCTGCTTTCACCAGTAAGAGTGTGTGTAAAACTTTTCCTCCCTTCCCCAAAAAGTGACTCTTTTTGGGGAAGGGACTTCTTTCCTGTAGATTGCAGACTTCTTTCCTGTAGATTTGGATTGCCTCTCGTCATGAATGAGTATCCAGGAAGGGAAATTGATCATTGAAATGTGTGGAAGCAGCTTGTTTGTGGTGGGAGGAAAATCAAGGACATATTGTTAATGGTTCGCACCTACTTTTACTGCACACCTGTAATGCCTAGCTCTGTGGCTTAGAGAATATGGAGTGTTTCTGGGCTTTCTTATAAGGCAGAGGCTCCATACAAGGTTGCTGATGATTGTTCTAAATTCCCATTGTTTTCTTGGCTTTTCTCCCTTGGTTTATGTGTCGTCTGGAAACTGATTTGTAGTTGGTGAGGTAACATACGTGGAGCTCTTAATGGACGCTGAAGGAAAGTCAAGGGTAAGTGTCTGAGAGAATTTCTTCTGTGGATTTACTACATGACAAATGTAACTGTATGGTGGCGTGGACTCGAATGAGATGAGGAAGGCAGGAGTGCTCAGGCCCCAGGAGCCACGTGTCCTCTTGCCAGCATCCCGTGGGCGGGAGGGGGCTTGCAGACGGGAGTCCCGCTTTCCCAGTGGCTGGCCAAAGAGCTTTTTGGTATTCTGTTTGGATGCCCAATTTGGGTAACTGGGGACCAATAGCAGTATTGTTTCTTTGTTAACAGAGGAATTGGCTGTGTGTGAATTATGCATGGAATTTTAGCGGTGGAATAATTAATGTAAAACGTGTGTTCTTGTCTAGAAAATGTTACTCTTGGTTGTTTGCTGAATTTGAAAGTTGTGTGAACCAAAGATTCCGAAAAGTTGCCTTTGTGCCAGTAAATTGTAAACTAAATATTACAAACCTGAATGTTCAAAATTGGCCTAGTCTAACGAGAACATAAACCATTTTCTGTCGTGCAATAGAATGGCTTAGAATAATCAAAAGGATGAGCTTAATTTATGGAAGGGATGGATCTAGTAGGAGTATGACAAGGAATTGATTGAGTACAGAGGGAAGCAGATCTAAAGTTGTGTGATTTCTTGGAGAACCTGAATTGAGGTCTGCTCATTTTAACGGCAGCAGCTGTAGCAGTGCTGGAACGTGGAGTGAAGGAGCTAGGAGGAGCCCCGCTTTAGCCAGTAGGCCAGGCGCTGTCAGCCTCCCGTAGGGGGTATTGAAAAACGTTGTGACGTGTCATGTTTGGATTTGCTTCTAACTGTCATGATATTTACTATTTTTGTTCTTCTTTTTTTTTTTCCTTTTTGCCTTTCCTTGCTCTTCTGCCTGGTCTGGCTTCTTCTGAAGGGATGTGCGTAAGTATTGTCTTGTTACTTACTGCTGGTATTTGAGCCTTCCGAGTTTGGGGACCGGGTCCACTCATTTCCTTTTGACTCTTCATAGCGTGGTGGAATTCAAGATGGAAGAGAGCATGAAAAAAGCCGCGGAAGTTCTAAACAAGCATAGTCTGAGCGGAAGACCCCTGAAAGTCAAAGAAGTAAGCCCCGCCCCTCCCTCCCCACCCAGGGCCCGGCGCATGCTAAGCCCGGCTCCAGCTGAGCTCCGCCCCAGCCAGAGGTAGGCTCTAGCGGCGGGTACTTGGTGGGTGCCTGGTCAGCGCTAGAGGACGCGAGTGGTCTCCGACTGCATCTGTACAGCACACAGCGACCTGTGAGGACCGTGGAGCAGCTCCTTAGGCTCTTGCCCTAGGTGCTGTTGTCTCGGGGACCCCGGCCCGGCCCGTGCTTTTTAAGTTGGGTTTGTGTAAGAGACTCTTGCGTGTCTCAGTCTGAACGCTGTTCTCGGCCTCGTGTGAGTGTGTGTGGTGCCAGGAGTGGAGCCTGGGGCTTGGCTCTTGCCAGGCAGATGCGGCTGCTGAGCCACACCCCCAGCCACTATTTCCTTTTTTTTTTTTTAAAGTGAGTTTGTCATTACTCAGATCCTCTTCCATATCTAATCCAAACTGAGTATCTTTTTTCCTCTAGGAAAAGGTTTTTTTTTCTCCCTCGTTACCGATTAAATCCCTCTTTGACTTCTTTTTTGCTTCTTGGGAAGGAGGATCGATATATTCAGAATTTACAGAGAGAGCATGGTCAGGGGGATTAAACCCAGGGGCATTCTATCCTGAGCTACACACCCCCAGTCTTTTTTTTGAAACAGGCTCTCGCTAAGTAGCTGGGGCTGACTGCGAACCTGCAATCCTCCTGTCTCAGCCTCCCAAGTACTGGGATTGCCGGCATGCACCACCACGCCCGGCTCATGGTGTGGTTTTTGAGGTCTCTTGCGTATCAGTGGCAGTACATGGCAGGACCAGAGCTTTACAAGGCTGTGTGGTGCTCCTGCACTGCTCAGCGGTTCCATAATGTGAGTCCAGTGCCTGAAGTACTGGAGGGGTGGGCGCCTGGGCATCAGAACTGAGCTTTGACACGTTGGGAATGATTATCGATGGGTTTTGCAGAAGCGACACAAACTCCATGGAATGAATTAGTAAAATTTCAACTATACTAAGCTTATTACAACCTGGAAGTTCTGCATCGGGTCAGCTAATCATGTCGCTCCCTTGCCTTTTGTTTTTTTATTTAGTTAATTATGGGCTGTATTTTCAGCATGAAAGTCTAGGCCCTCTCTTTCTTTCCCATTCATTCCCTTAGTTGTGACTCTTCATGAGCCACTAAGTTCTTTTTGTCTTCTTGTTAGTAGGTAGGTTTGAGAAATGCCTTCCTCTTCCTAATGTCACTGGGCCTGGTGGTTATCTCATCCGGTCTTCTGGTTAATGGGTTTGAGACGCACCGTCCTGGCAGCCCTTCCGTCTGAGGTTTGGCACGGCCGTGCGTGTCCCCGCTGGCCCCGTGTAACGCTTGTGCTTGTTGCAGGATCCCGATGGTGAACATGCCAGGAGAGCAATGCAAAAGGTGATGGCTACGACCGGTGGGATGGGTATGGGACCAGGTGGCCCAGGAATGATTACTATCCCACCCAGTATCCTAAATAACCCTAACATCCCAAATGAGATTATCCATGCATTGCAGGCCGGAAGACTCGGGAGCACAGTATTTGTAGCAAATGTAAGTAAATGGAAACATTGTCTAACGTACGAAATGTGCAGAACTTTATGAACTGATCTTGCCAGTGTAAGAGTAATTTTGGCATTTGAGAGGAAACTTTTTTTTTTCTGAACCCAGGGGCATTCTATCTCCGGGCTATACCCCCAGCCCAATTTTTTATTCTTTATTTTGAAACAGGGTCTCACTAAGTAGCTGAGGCTGGCCACGAATCTGCGATCCTCCTGTCTCAGCCTCCCAAGTACTGGGCTTACAAGCGTGCGCCCCCACGCCCAGTTGAGAGGAAACATTTAAATGAAGGTTATGTTCTAGATTATTTAAAAATCAGCCGTAGCGTTGGGCTTGGTCCCCTAGTAACCACTGCGTTCCTGAGCCACAGGCATGACCGTGAGACTGTGGGTTGCCGAGTCGACTGAGGCATGCAGAGGTTTACAGACGTGCAGCTGGGCCTGCACTCGCTCTGGCTGTGCTCTGTGCGGTGTCTGTGTAAGCAGAGCAGGCAGAGGCGGGCCTGACGCCTGTCCCAGCGGGGTCTGGCACATAGATGATGTGTTCACCACCTGCAGGATGAAAGTGGGTTGTGGGGGCAGGCAGTGTCAACCTTAGTAGGGGAGCAGGTGTTTTTTTAAATTAAAATTTTTTGGGGGGGCGGGTAATTGGGAGTTGAACCCAGGGACATTCTGCCTCCGCGCTACATCCCCAGACCTTTTTATTTGAAATAGGGTGTGCTGAGTTGCTGAGGCTGGCCTGGAACCTGCGATTCTCCTGTCTCAGCCTCCCGGGTATTGGGATTACATGGTGCACACCACCATGCCTGCCTTTTTTTGTGTGTGTATGTGATGCTGGGGATTGAACCCCAGGGTGTTCTACCTCTGAACTACACCCCCAGTCCTATTTTATTTTTTATTTATTTTTTTTTTGCGGTACTAGGGATTGAACCCAGGGGCATTCTACCTCCGAGCTACACCCCCAGCCCTATTTTTTTATTCTTTATTTTGAAACAGGGCTTTACTAAGTTGCAGATGGCCTCACTAAGTAGCTGAGGCTGGCCGAGAACCTGCGATCCTCCTGTTTCAGCCTCCCAAGTACTGGGATTACAAGTGTGCGCCACCACGCCCGGTTAGGATTTGTGATGTCTAATGCTTGTCATCTAATGATTTCATCTAATTTTGGTTTCCAACCAAAGCATTTCTCATTCATGTAGTAAAAATGTTCTTAAGATGTTTACATTGAGGTTTTGACCCCCCCTCTCTCGATTAGCTGGATTATAAAGTTGGCTGGAAGAAACTGAAGGAAGTATTTAGTATGGCTGGTGTGGTGGTTCGAGCAGATATTCTGGAAGATAAAGATGGGAAGAGTCGTGGAATAGGCACTGTGACTTTTGAACAGTCCATCGAAGCTGTGCAAGCCATATGTATCCTTCTGCAGGAATCCACCGCGTGGGGAACGGGGCGGCCGCGGCCATGTGCTGGGCGGTAGTTACAGGCTTGTGTAAGGAAGGCGGGAACTGTATTCCTGTTCTCTGTGTGGCAGGAGGGGAGTGTTCCTGTGCAGTTGGAAAGTTCTCGGGAGGAACTGATTCAGTGCAGTGTGGATGGAGGGATGGCTAGAACTTAGGCCCACGTCCAGGAACATCTGCTCTAATGTCTTCTTTTCAGGGGAGTCTGGGTTTGAATGGAGAAGTCTGGAAAATGCAGCCCTGGAGGGAAATGGGGCTGTTCCTCGTGTATGAGGCCTGTCTGCAGTGAGTGAGTCGGCGGGCGGCATTGTGGAGGACACACTTCTGCCTGACCCTGGCCTTACCCTACACCGTTGTAAATCATGATGGAAAGTACCATGCATGGAAATAGTCATTAAACTCAGGCCACACTGTCGCTGAGTGTCTCACCAAAAAAACATGGTACTTTGGAAAATTGTAGGACACCCGGCCCACTGCACACGACAGGAAAGTCCTCAGAGGACTGCTTGGGAGGGAGGTCAGAGTGAAGCTGCACGGGAGGGGGAGCTGAGCTTTACAGAGCCTCGCGCTCCCTCAGGCTTGCTTTATTGTTCTTTTTATGCTTATTGTAGAAGAAATTTTTTTTTTTTTTTTGCGGTAGAACCCAGGGGCGTTCTACCTCTGAGCTACACCCCCAGCCCTATTTTTTATCCTTTATTTTGAAACCGGGTCTCACGAAGTTGCGGAGGGCCTCACTAAGTAGCTGAGGCTGGCTGCGAACACGGATCCTCCGGTCTCCGCCTCCCAAGTACTAGGATGACAAGCGTGCGCCACCACACCCGCCCGGACCTCTCTCTGTATCTTTCTTGTTATTCATGGTTTCACAATTGTAAGAAAGAGCCTTGATTGTGACATCAGCTATGTTTAACGGCCAGCTGCTGTTTGATAGGCCGATGCATGTCAAAATGGTAAGTTGCTGTTTCTTTGTAACTCTCAAGTAAGTGTAGCAAGAATGTGGAGTCAGGAGTGTGCACTCAGCCACTACAGGAGACTTATGGGCACAGTATGTTGAACACATGATAGACGGAACCTTTTGCTAATACAGCTCTGGTTTCTAGATTTTTCTTTGCATAGTTGTCTATTGTTGGCATGTCAGGAAGTCAGTTGTGTATCCTGCTTGAGCAAGTGATGAGTTTCAAAGTAGTTCTAGTAGGGTTCCAGCATTCACAGCGCTGCGTTGTGTTTGCTTAGCAGTACATCTGTGCTGAACATAATCGGTCTTTGATTCAGACGACTTCTCGAGGCCTGCTGGAGCATGTCAATCCTGATAGACATGAGCCCTGCCGTGGTGGCGCCACAGTGACAGCCAGGGCGAACGGCCAGAGCATGCTGAGGGAGCACGAGGGCAGTCTGGTTGGAACTCAGATTCAGGAAGACGATTAAAGGAACTGCGAAGCAGTCTTAAAAAATTACTTTAAACATTCAACTTAGTTTTTTGAATAGATTATGGATTCACATGGCTTGAAAGTCAAAAAGCATGTGAGCACATCACTAGTGCTTTGGCCTGGGTCCCCACCACCCCGTTGGGAAGCGCATGCTCCCTTAATAACATGCAGGTGTGTTTCTGTCCTTTCCCTTAAGAAGGTTACAAGCATGCTGCCATTTGCCGTTCACCCTGGCGTAGTATTCCAGGCTTTAATGAATACATCATTTATTTAACCAGTTCTCTTTTGCTATTGTAAACCATGCTGCAGCACATACAGAGAAGTGCGCATTTTCTTTCTCTTTCAGGATGAGAGGGCCTTACCAAAGGGAGATTTTTTCCCTCCTGAACGTCCACAGCAACTTCCCCGTAAGTATGATTACACTAAACACAAAACTGTGCTACAGTTACGCTTAAATGTGTGCCACATTAACCTTGAGTTCTCTTGGGCAGTTCTTTTCTATAGATTTTTCAGCAGAGAAATTCACAACCTGAGAAGGGTTGTTAGAAATATTTTGTGGGGCTGGGCGTGGTGGCGCACGCTTGTAATCCCAGTACTTTGGGAGGCAGAGACCGGAGGATCCGGGTTCGTGGCCAGCCTCAGCTCTCGCGCTCGCGCGCTCTCTCTCTCTCTCTCTCTCTCTCTCTCTCTACTTAGTGAGGCCCTCCGCAACTTCATGAGACCCGGTTTCAAAATAAAGTATAAAAAATAGGGCCGGGGGCGTAGCGCAGAGGTAGAACGCCCCTGCGTTCCATCCCCGGTACCGCAAAAAAAAAAAAATTTTTTGTGGTAAGGCAGGATGCTCAGATGTCGAGGATGTAGTTAGGCATTTTGTGTTGCTGAGGCTGGCCTGGAACCTGCAATCCTCCGGTCTCCGCCTCCCAAGTACTGGGGATTACAAGCGTGCGCCACCACGCCCACCTTTATTCTTTTATTTTGAAACAGGGTCTCACTAAGTTGCTGAGACTGGCCGTGAACCTAATATCCTCCCATCTCCGCCTCCCAAGTACTGGGATTACAAGCATGCACCACCATGCCTGGCTAACCATATAGTTTTTTTTTTTTTTTTTTTTTTGGCAGTACAGGGGATTGAACCCAGGGGCGTTCTACCTCGGAGCTACACCCCCAGCCCTATTTTTTATCCTTTATTTTGAAACCGGGTCTCACAAAGTTGAGGAGGCCTCACTAAGTAGCTGAGGCTGGCCGCGAACCTGGATCCTCCGGTCTCACCTCCCAAGTACTAGAATTACAAGCGTGCGCCACCACGCCCGGCTTAACCATACAGTTTTTATTAAGACAAGAAAAGGGATTGGCTCTTTGTGACAATATCTGGGTGAAAATCTCTCTTGTGATGGGGAGAGCAAGTTGATGTGCATCACACACACCCACGGGACATTGTAGGCGAGTGGGAGCCTGCACACTGACTGCAGGGGCAGGGCTTGGGGCGCTGGGAGGTCTGGCGGGGCTAGCCTGTTGTGCCTCTTGGGGGAGGCTCCCTGGAGGTGTGTGTGCTGTGCCCGGGAGGCCCCACTGGGAGGTGGAGCAGGGGCCCAGGTGGGGGCACCAAGTCTCTGCAGTGTAGAATTACAGCAGCGCAGTAGAGGTGGGGCTCCAGGTGACTTGAATGAAGAGACAGGTCGGGGTTGTGGCCGGTGGTAGAACACACGGGCTCCCCGAGGTTCCCCCCCAGTGCCAAAAACTAGACAGAACCACGTTCCTCGTTAGCACCCCGTTTCCAGGCGAGTGGTGGTCCCCATGGTCCCTGTCTTGGCTGTTGTTGACTGCCTGGAGGAGCAGTGGGAGCACTACGCCCAGGGCCCAGCTGGAGAGTCTCCACGGTGATCTGCTGCTGCTGTTGCCACGCACTTAACATGGGGGTGTTGATCAGATTAAGTGGCCGGGAGCTTGTGGCAGGTTTTGTTTGGGTCTTATCTCATCATGGTTTGGCCATTTTCAGAGGCCAGTCTGTGTTCCTGTGGAGCATGGAGCCGGGGGCGGGCTGTTAATCAAGAATTAGGATGCTGGGGGAGGGCTGGGTTTCTCTGGCTTCATTGTTATTAATCAGGTAATAGTGTAGCGCAGCGGATGAACTGGTTGGTTTATAACATTGTTTCTTCATAAGAAGTACCCCTTGGGCTGCTGTGTCAGAAGGTGGGTGTCTCCTGGTGTTTGTGCTGCTTGCCACGTGGGGTGTGTGTGAGATCCTCCTGTCTCAGCTGCCCAAGTACTGGGATTACAGGTGTGCACCACCACGCCTGGCTCCAATTAAACTTTTTTTTTTGGCACTACCGGGGATTGAACCCAGGGGCATTCTACCTCCAAGCTACACCCCCAGCCCTATTTTTTTATTCTTTATTTTGAAACAGTCTCACTAAGTTGTGGGGCCTCACTAAGTAGCTGAGGCTGGCGGTGAACCTGTGATCCTCCTGTCTCAGCCTCCCAAGTACTGGGATTACAAGTGTGTGCCACCACGCCTGGCTTAAACTTTTCTTTTTCTTTTTTTTTTTTTTTTTTT
>PVJS01008846.1:0-18655 GCA_004027185.1 Glis glis | reverse complement strand
GATTTTTTTTTTTTTTGGTGGTACTGGGGATTGAGTTCAGGGGCATTGCATTCTGTCTCTGAGTTACACCCCCAGCTCTATTTTATTTTTTATTTAGAAACAAGGTCTCACTAAATTGCAGAGGGCCTTGCTTAGTTGCTGAGGTTGTCCTGGAACCTGAGATCCTCCTGTCTCAGCCTCCCAAGTACTAGGATTACCGGTGTGCGCCACCATGCCCGGCTCTTGGCAACTTTCAGATGCACTGATTTTTAGCCGCCTTGTTGTGTATGCACGCGTCATCAATTCTAATCTGTAATTTGTATAAATAGCTAAACCTTAATAAAGAGGGCACCTGCTGGGCGCAGTGGGACATGCCCAGGTACTTGGATGGCTGAGGCAGGAGGATCATGAGTTGGAGGTCAGCTTGGGCCACTTAGTCAGATCCTGTCTCAGAATGAAGAGAGAAGAGAGGGGGCTGGGGACCCAGCTCGGTGGTGGAGAGCTCCTGGGTCAACCCCAGGGCTGCTGAGTGGCAGAGTAGACCGACGGCGTTGCAGGTGTGCGTGTTGTTGTCGTCGGAGCCGGAGGGGCTTGGCTGGAGGGTTAGGGTTAGGTTGCGGGCCAGGCTCCTGAGAAGGGCAGGCCTGTGTTACTCACGTGTCTTTTCCTTTCAGATGGACTTGGTGGTATCGGCATGGGCTTAGGGCCAGGAGGGCAGCCTATCGATGCCAATCACCTGAACAAAGGCATTGGAATAGGGAGCCTGGGGCCCGCAGGTAAGAAGGACGTGTGCCTTGCTTGGGTGTTTATGGGGAAGGTGGTTATTAAAGTTATTATTAAGATAATTGACTCCTGAGCACTTCAAATGAGATAGAGATTTATCAGGACAAAACTCCCTCCTGGTTCATCTCGGTTTTGTTTTGAAAAAGGCAGTATTTTGGAGTTGAATCTTTTTCGTCGTTGTTTGTGGTGCTGGGGATTGAACCCAGGCCCTAACCCTATTTTATATTTGAAAACAGGGTCTCACTAAGTTGCTGGCTTCCAGCCGGTGATCTTCCTGTCTCAGCCTCCCAAGTACTGAGATGACAGGTGCGCACCCTTGCACCTGGCTCCTTTTTTAAAGGGCCAGTGTGCCCTTTTATCCTCACAGTGATTATCTGAGTTGAGGTAGTTATGCCATTTGGTAAGAAAAGAGGCAAGCCAGAGAGCTGGTGGTCCCCAAGGACCCTGTCAGTGACAGACTGCAGGTCTCCTGACCAGGCCCACAGCACTGCTGCGCCACCCTTAAGCAGGTACAGAAGGGCTGAGGGCCTCCCTGCACGTGACGTGGCTGTCGCGGGTCACCAGCAAAAGCCATGTGCAGTTGTTTTTGTTGAGAAAAACGAACAGCTAGTGAATTAGGAAAGCTGGAATGTGGTGAATCAACAAACTGCGGTTTAGCGTTTCAGTTTCTATAAGGAATTTGTATATGATTAAGGCGTGTTTCGTGTTTATGAGCTCAGACTTAGGGTTTTCTTTTTGGAATCATTTGATTGTGGCTTTGGTGCCGCGCTGCCCTGTGTCTGCCGTTTGCATGTCCCCGTCTCCTGCCAGAGGCGGCCCGGGCCGCGGCTCAGATGGCTGAGCCACCTCGAGCGCACACCCCTGACAGACACCTAGAAGGAAACACTGGGACATGTGGGAGCTGCCGAGTTGAGGAACTGCTTTTTATTTTGAGGATTTAACCTTTAACGGGGATTTTATGAAAAGTCCGCTTCTGTCCATAAAATAAAATTTTAAAAATGAATATCTCATAATCTGTGTCTGAATTATATGTTTAACACTGTCCAACTTGGTCACTCGATAAAACTGTAGACCTTCGAGTTTGGCCACATTTTGGTAAAGGCTTACGATGTGGTCTTTGCTTGAGATGTGATCTTTGGGCAGCTAAAATGGTAGCCTCCTCCCCCATTTTGTCTTTGTTTCTGGACAAAATGTACTTGTCATCAGAAATATTTTTTGTTCATTGACTGGTTTGGAATTTCTTGTGTTAAGTTTAAACATTACTACTTTGACATAATTTTAGTTTGCATTGACTTTTTCTTTTTAAGGAATGGGAATGGAAGGCATAGGATTTGGAATAAGTAAAATGGGAGGTAAGAGATTTAAATGAAGTATGAATGTATCACCTTTAGGTTGGTTTTCTTTTTTCTTCTTTGTTCTCATCCCCTGAGCCCTGCATGGAAATTCTCACTTTGGTTTCCAGAAGGTTCGAGTCTGGCGTTGCTCTTTTCACCTGTCTGTCCTTCCGGTGGGTGCTGGCTTTGGGTTCTGGCTTTCTTGCCACCTCCTCTCGTGGCCTTGGGCGAAGCGCCCGCCTCTCTGGACCTCTTTTTGCTTGTGTATCACTGAGGGGGTTGGATCAGGTTGTATCTTTGAGGATGGTGAATTTTTAAACAAGGGCACCAGCATTTTTAATTTTTTCACATGCCCTTAAACTTGTAAATTCTTGGCAGAAAATTCCCAAGGTGAAAATGTGAGCCCTCTTTCTTTCCTGGCTAGTCCGAGCAGTCGGGCCGGCTGGCTCTGAACGCAGACCTCTCTTGCAGGCATGGAGGGACCCTTTGGTGGCGGTATGGAAAACATGGGGCGATTTGGATCTGGGATGAACATGGGCCGGATAAACGGTAAGAGTCGCGTCTCCTCCTGCGGCCTGCCCTGCCCCGCGCCGCCCGTGGCCCTCGGCTGCGGGCCGGCTTTGACTGGGGTCCCGCTTCTGCTTTCCTGCCGCGTCAGGCGTCCGTGGATGCCTGGAGTAGTCGAGAAGCTTCACTGAGTCACACTCTTGAGATGCCCAGGGCTCTCAGTCTCCCCACTGGTTGTCCAGTACAGTGCTGTGAGCTTTCTTCCTGCTCCAGCACTGAAAAGCATGTAGGTAGACACCTGTGCTTGTTTCACACTTTAAAAAATGGTCTCTCAATGCAAGGGATTCTCTGAAGCTTTTGATGAAGTTCATCTATTCCCAGGAGTGCTGGCATCTGCCCTGATGATTCCACGTTATGGGCAGAGAGAGGCGTTCATAAACCCATAGACTCCTTGAATTTAGCATCTACATAACACAGACTCTGGTGTGCTGTCATTCGAGACGTGTAGCCCTCCTGACCTTTCCCCTCTGGAAATTGGGTGTTGAACCCAGGGGCACTCAGCTGAGATACACCCCCAGCTCGCTCGCCCACCCTCCTTCCTCGCCACGTGGCTGGTTGGGGTGGTGCCAGGATGGGAGCCCAGGCTGGCTGCAGAGCCTGGGTCCTCATCATGCCTGGATGCTGACGTTCAGCGCCGGCCCGTGCCGGGAGACCGGAAGCCATTCCTTCGGAAGCGCTCTGTGTTGGTTGACTCTGACCCTCGCCTGGTGGGAAGATACTTCTTTTATACATCATTTTCTGGAAGGGGAGGTCATGGAGGATTTGGGTTTCAGTGTTTGCTTGCTGGCCTATAGCAATGTGTAATGTGAAAATAATAGAGCGAGCATGCGCCTCCGTAGGCTGGACGTTAAGCATCAAACTTCACTGAAAGGAGGTGTTCCTGACGGCTCGACTTCCCTCCTCCAGAGCCTAGGGAGTCAGTCAGCGGGAGGACCTTGCGGGGGAAGCTGGTGACAGGTGGCAGGGACAGAGGTCTGTGTGTCCAGTGTGCTTTCGGCTTGCCCGCTGCTTGTGTGTGCGTGGATTTTAATAAAAAGTGGAAGTTGGAGAAGTCTGCCTTGATCAAAGGCTGTTGCTCTGAGGAGCAGCATGGGAGTGGCTGCAGGCGGGGTGAATGGAGGCCCGGCGAGCAGCTGCTGGTCCAGTAAGAACAGGTTGGGCGCGCTGGGTCTCTGGAGGCTGTGCTCTTAGGCTGTGCTCCCAGATGCTCTTAGATTGGGAGCGCTGGGTCTCTGACCGCTGTGCTCTTAGGCTGTGCTCCCAGATGCTCTTAGATGCGGGTGCTTGGTGTCCTCTGCAGCAGGGAATGGGGACTTCCTCGTGCTGGGTCTGGGTCCTGAGATTGGGCCCTGTGTCTGAGGAGAGTTTAAATCACACTGAAAGATGCTAACGATGTTTTGGGTTTATTGGTCTTAAAGTATCTATTGTGGTCCCAGGTGCTGACATTAGACATAAGTGAGATTCTCGTCAGTCACTGTAGCTCAGTCTTGATAGAATGGCTGTAAGACATTTTAAATGAATGTCATATCAAATAAGAGTGGGTTAATGCAGTATTCGAAAACAAAGATTCTTTCTCTCTTTTTTTTTAGTAAGTTGCAGCTCCCCCGCACTCTAGGGCTGGTGACAGTTGGGGAGATGCGTTTTGAGGCCCAGACCAATGCATCAGGGCCTGCGTGTGACTTCCCCATGTGAGGGGGGCGTGCCCTTTGCAGGCTCATCAGAAGGATGAAAGAAGAGCAGAAATATGAATGCCAGTCCATATTTCTCTTGGGCCACTGTGTCGAGCTGAGTGGCTTGCATGAGATAGCATGCCACTAACCAGCTGTGGGGTTCACTTGGGTTGGCTCAAACTACAAATAAGTCCACATTGTCAGAGCCCTAGTTAATTTAATTTATAGTGCTAACCTGAGCCTGCTTCCACAGGTTTCTCTAAAGCTTTTTTTTTTTTTTTTGCGGTACCGGGGATTGAACCCAGGGCGGGCGTTCTACCTCCGTGCTACACCCCCAGCCCTATTTTTTATACTTTATTTTGAAACCGTGTCTCAGGAAGTTGCAGAGGCCTTACTAAGTAGCTGAGGCTGGCCGCGAACCCGGATCCTCTGGTCTCTACCTCCCAAGTACTGGGATTACAAGCGTGCGCCACCACGCCTGGCTCAAGGTTTTCTTTCTTGAAAGGGTAGGCATGCTGGTTGCATATAAACATTTTTTGGTAGTTGTACGCTAAAAGACGTCCATTAGATAGCACCTGTTTACCTGATATTCTTCGAGGACCTATGTATGAGAGGGAGACAAGGTGTGATACATATTTCAGTGTTGTATGGGATGGATGTACAGTAAAGAAGTAGCCAGTGGCAGGCGTCAGCTGTGGTGGGCCTTTCTCTCACAGAAGCTCAGAACTTTGTTTTAAAAAAGACATCGGAAGCTGGGTGTGGTGGTGCATGCTTGTAATCCTAGTACTTGGGAGGCTGAGACAGGAGGATCGCAGGTTCTCGCCCAGCTTCAGCTACTTAGCGAGGCCCCCTGCAACTGAGTGAGAGCCTGTTTCAAAAATAAACAGTAAAAAATTGGGCTGGGGGTGTAGCTCAGAGGTAGAATGCCCCTGGGCTCAATCCCCAGTACCGCAAAAAGGAAAAAAAAAAACATCGGAAGCCAGACATAGTGGTGCATGCTTATAATCCCAGTACTTGGGAGGCTGAGACAGGAGAATTGCAGGTTCCAGGACAGCCTCAGCAACATAGTGAAACTCTCAGCAACCTAGTGAGACCCTGTTTCAAAATTAAAACAGGGTTGGAGGTGTAGCATAGAGGTGGAATGCCCCTGGGTTCAATTCCCAGTAATCTCCCGCCCCCAAGAAAAAACATTGGAAGCCAAGCATGGTGGTGTGCACATCTGTAATCCCAGTACTTGGGAGGCCGAGACAGGAAGATCATGGGTTTGAGAACAGCCTCTGCAATGCAGCGAAACTCAGCAACCTAGGGAGACCCTGTTTCAAAACAAAACATTTAAAAAGAAAAAAAAAAGGCTTGGGGGTGTAGCTCCGAGGTTGAGTGCCCCCGAGTTCAATCCCCAGTACCACAAAACAAGACAAAAAAAAAAAAGACATTGGAAAAAATGATGGCGAAGTTTCCCCGGTCCCATTCTGTGACGGGAGCAGTACAGGAGTCGGTGAAGTCTGCGTGGGCACGGCTCTGTTCTGTGTGGATGTGCTTTTGTGTTAGAGCGGCCTTCCCCGCACCCTTACACAGCATGTGTCCCCAGTCAGGTTAGGGTGCCTCAGTTTCCCTGTGAAGAGGTGGCGGCGCTTGGCGCTGTGCGGGCGGGCCCTGGCGTGGCCGTCGTGGGCGGGAGTTGTTAATGGGCTAGGAGGATGTCGTATGCAGGGCTTCTCCTGGGGCTTGCTTTTGAGGAATGGAGGGTGGACGGTGGCTTCCAGGAGGAGCCCTCCACGCTGGCTTGGTGGTGGCCGCTGTGTGCCTGCAGCTCTTGCGTTGTTTTGAACGTCTCAAACACTCTGGTCGTTCCTGGAAAGGCCTAGGGTAATGTTTTCTTCCACAGAGATGGAGCGTGGCATGGGTGGAGGATTTGAGAGAGCCTTTGCCAGGAACGAGGTGGGAATGTCTCGAAGCTTTGGCGAGCCCCTTGGCAGAGGAATGGGTAAGACGGTCCCATGGGCCCCCACGTGGGCGGGGTGCACCCCGGGCTCCCAGCTGTGGAGGCTCGGCCTGCTGTCTGCTGTCTTTCTCAGGCAAAGTCTGCTGGTTTTCCTTAGGCTTTTAAAAAACTGTCTTCTAGACCCATTGGTCCTGGAAGTTCTGATGGCCATGAATAGCGCCCTTTTCCTTTCAGTCTTTCAGGGGCTTCTTTTTAAAATTGGCAGGAGGTTTTCGCATGTTGCTGGGAGTTCAGCGGCTCCATTTCACAGTCCTGTTGAGGCTCTCTGGCCCTGGCAGGTTGTGAGGTCCCCTCGGCGCCTGCTGGGCAGGATGGAGGTGTGCACTTGGCGCTGGCTTTGGAAGGGTCTAGATTGACAGGGAAGGTTCCCGGCATGGTAGGAAATCCTAGCTTCCTTTTGGGTTAGATGGCAAGCAGTTTCTGCTGTAATTTTTCATGGATGTTGTCCTGCATTTAAAGTCCAGATGTTTTTGAGAATCTGTCAGCTGAGTTCCCCTTTGTTAGTGGGGAGCAAGGAGATTGTGCTTGGACTCTGAGGTTGTTTCTCTCAAGGCAGTGCAGGATGTGAAAACGCCTGTGCCCCTGCCTGCCTGTCACCTGCGCAGATCTGAGCGGCGCAGCCTCTGAGCGTCTCCATGGACGCCTGTGGGTGGGGCCAGGATGCTTGGCCTTCTGGTCTGGTTGCTAGTAGGTGTATTCTCAGAACCCGTGGCGGCCGTGGGGAGATTGTCTCGGGATTCCCCTTCCTCTCAGCGCCCCGCTTTCCCGCGGTCTTCCGAGGGCCGGGCGCAGCGGCCTGCTGGTGGTGGAGCCTGTCTGCCTGAGGTGGTTAGGGAGCTCTGCTGGCGTTCCTGTCTCACTTGGCTACTAGTGAAGATTTACTTTCTTCTGGGCTTGCTTGCTCTCACCACCTCTGGCTTTATTCCAGATTGTTCTAGGCGTTGGGGATTTAGCTCAGTGGCAGAGTGTTGCTTGGCAAGTGCAAAGCCCTGGGTTCAATCCTCAGCCCTGGAAACAAAAAAGAGAAAAAGCATAAAAAACAACAACCACACAAAACAGACTGCTCTGAGACTTTGGGATTTGGGGGTGCGTTCATGTTTGTATGCGACTAGGTTGGTTGCCATGCCGGCTGCATTTTCACGTCCTGGAATAGTAGGATATTAAAAACATACTTAAAATCACTTGGCCTCAAACACCAAGGGATGGACGCCTGTGTCCAGACAAGCAAGGTGGCGTGCGGCTTTGCGCCAGAGTCAGTGCTTTCTTGCTCCTAGCCTTCAGTCGTTGCTCTGGGTCGTGAGGCTGTCCCCGTCCCCGTCCCTCAGCGCTGTGCCCCGCCGCTTTGGCACCTTCTTTCCGACTGGGACTCTCGTCTGCCGGAATTCCCTGCTGCTGCTGTGTGCTCAGACCCTCGGGTTACGCGGACTTGCTTCTGGGATTCCATTCTTGCCTCCTTGGGCCGGGAGTCGAGCCCGTGGGCGCTGCTCTGGGGAGCGTCTCCTGCCCATGGTCTCTTCTCACATCACAGCAGATCTTTGCGTTTCTTTGTGCTAACAACTCTGCTTGGTGCTTCAAAAATACAGAGGAGCCTGTGTTCCTTGACCTTGAAGGGTGTGGTGCAGCCAAGGAAACGCCACTTAGTGGCCCAGACGGCACAGGGGGGGTGCTCAGTCAGTCCGGGCTGCGGTCTGGCGGGGGAAAGGCCTCTGCGTGGCTGGTGCCCGCCCTCGCCCAGCTGCTCCACCGGGCAGGGTTCAGGAGTGGGGGCGGCAGGCTCGGGTAGGTCCGCACCAGGGCCCTGGTTGAAAGCTGTCAGGAGGCCTGGTTTGGTCCGTGTGCTGAGCAGGAACTCGGGCACCATGGGAGTGGCTCTGCTTGCAGCCACTGCGTGGAGCGCGAGACCCAGTGTGGAGGGTTAATGGCCTGTGCTGCTTGTGATAGCACAACATGCACTTGGAGGCTCTCGTCCACGTCGCTGTATGCTTGAGAACCAGACAAGTTGGGTACATTTTCTCCACATAACAGAAAGCTGAAGAAGAAACGGGAAAAGGTGGCACTAGTGACAGCAGAGACAGACTGTCAGCCACGGCCGGCAGGCCGCAGTGCTCTCTGTTCTGGCACTGAGTGCGTGGGGTTATCCCTGGGGCTCTGCTGCTCGCTGCCATGTCCGGCTCATTGCACGCGGGCTGGCCTGCTGGGCTCGCTGCCCACCACCACTGCACAGCACTGCGGTTTCCACCTCGGGGTTGAGTGCAGCCCCGGCCTCGTTACGGGATAGGGAGAGGTGTTGAGGGGAGAATTTCCCTGCCTGGGCGAGGGTGATACCTCGGTGCCCGGGGTCTAGACCAGCTTCAGAGAACTGCTGGTGCGCAGGGGCCGAGGGCGGCTCGCTCTGCTGGACACGGCCGCAGGCAGCCCTGCAACCGGCCCAAGACTCTGGAGCCACACGGACCCTAGCATCACGAGCCTGCCACTGAGCACGTCACTAACAACGATCCTGTGTGTCTCTCAAACCCCTTTCCCTATCCAGTTTTTTAAAAACATTTATTAGTAGTATTTCTACTCTGGAATCTGTAATGAGCAAGTTTCTATTACAATAGAGAATTTTGGCTAATCATTTTTTCTTCCTGATTTCCTTAGAAATCCTAAGTAATGCACTGAAGAGAGGAGAGATCATTGCAAAGCAGGGAGGAGGTAGGAATCGCTTAGTTTGATGTTTTGATTTTTAGAACAGACTGTTACCGTGGGGGACAGCAGAGCATAGTGCCCGGGGTGGGAGCCGACTCTGCCTCTTCTAGCTGTGTGACGTGGCAAGTTACTGAACCTCTCTGTTTTCGTATTACTCACCTATAAAATGGGGATGCAGTAGGACCTGCCTCAGAGTTGTCGTGAGGAGTAGATGAGCCGGTGTATATGAAAGTGCCGATGTGAGTGCCATGTGTTAGCCATGGTCGTCATTATAATACTGGGCAGCGGGGGACTTGCTTATCTTCTTTTACCTGACTGCAAAACTGAAAGTACACCGTGACCTAAGTCATAACAAACGCTTACTAAAATGTGTGCACATGCGCACCACAAAATTCAGAAAACTGAAGAAAAGAAATACTGTCCTCAGGCCCACTGGCCAGCGTTGAGCGCTGCAGACATTTTGGTGTATATCCTCCACCAATATTGTCTCATGGCACTTGGAACCAAAGGCACTTTGCAGCCGGTTCCCCCAGGCCCCGCGGCTCGGCCGCCGCCCGCTCCTGTGTCCATCGCTGCGTCTGCATGGGCACTGCCGCTGCTGGCGCCGCCGTGGCCTTGCTGCTGCTGCTTTGGGGCCAGCCCCTTTCCTCTTAGAACGCGAGGGGTTAGATCGCTGTGAGCCGTGTCAGCTCAGAGTCCAGCGCTTAGAGAGCTGGGCTTGTTCTGCCACTTGGCACGCAGCCGCTCAGCTGAGGAGGCGGGCACGGAGAGGTGGAGTGACTTGTGTCAGGTCCCAGCCCTGGTCAGCTCGGCTGCGTCCAGAGGTGGGTGCCGGGAAGCTCGCCAGGGGCCTCCAGCTCTGCTTGTGGGCAGTGCCAGGCGTCCACCTGCCGTGCTACCAACAGTTTGGCCCAGCACCGGGCGGTGGCTTCCCTAACAGCAGGTCCTGCGCGGCAGCTCTGCGTGTGTACGTGGGTCTGTGGGTGCTCGTGTGTTCGCTTGCTCTCTGTTCGACTGCTTGGCTGCACGGTTGCTTCTCAGCCTTGCAAGTGCTACGTAAATGCAGCCAGACTTGGGAGAGAGTAGAAAGGTTGTGGCTTTGAATTGTCTCCACACATCTCCGGTCCAAGTGACTGACTGGGGCCTCCATGCCCCTCCCCGAGAGCACTTGTCGACGTGGGGTGATGGGGAGACCCCAGAGGGCTTAGGAGTTGGTGTGGGGCTCCAGAGCTTGTCGCGGCTGAGGAGCGCCGCAGAAGCAGCACGGAGCGGGTTTTGTTCTTTCTCAGTGTCAGCGTAGGCGGGGCCATGGTCAGGCCTCAGGTATTTATTGCCGCCTCCTGGCAGTTGTCAGCATTCCAGGGCTTAGGGTCTTGATGGTAGTTCCACAGGGCTGAATTCCTGAGCTGAGGTGGAGTGTGTGAACTCAAGTGTGCAGGTGTGGTGTGGCTGTGCGCACACGCGCAGATCCCTGACATCCTTCTGTGTTCTGTGTGCCCGTTTCAGGTGGAGGTGGAGGCGGTGTCCCTGGGATCGAGAGGATGGGCCCTGGCATCGACCGCGTCGGGGGCGCTGGCGTGGAGCGCATGGGCGCGGGCCTGGGCCACGGCATGGATCGCGTGGGCTCGGAGATCGAGCGCATGGGGCTGGTCATGGACCGGATGGGCTCAGTCGAGCGCATGGGCTCTGGCATTGAGCGGATGGGCCCGCTGGGCCTCGACCACATGGCCTCCAGCATTGAGCGCATGGGCCAGACCATGGAGCGCATCGGTTCTGGTGTGGAGCGCATGGGTGCCGGCATGGGCTTCGGCCTGGAGCGCATGGCCGCGCCCATCGACCGCGTGGGCCAGACCATTGAGCGCATGGGCTCTGGTGTGGAGCGCATGGGCCCCGCCATTGAGCGCATGGGCCTGAGCATGGAGCGCATGGTGCCCGCAGGGATGGGGGCCGGCCTGGAGCGCATGGGCCCCGTGATGGATCGCATGGCCACCGGCCTAGAGCGCATGGGCGCCAACAACCTGGAGCGCATGGGCCTGGAGCGCATGGGCGCCAACAGCCTGGAGCGCATGGGCCTGGAGCGCATGGGCGCCAACAGCCTGGAGCGCATGGGCCCCGCCATGGGCCCGGCCCTGGGCGCCGGCATCGAGCGCATGGGCCTGGCCATGGGTGGCGGTGGCGGTGCCAGCTTTGACCGCGCCATCGAGATGGAGCGTGGCAACTTTGGAGGAAGCTTCGCAGGTTCCTTTGGCGGAGCCGGAGGCCATGCTCCTGGAGTGGCCAGGAAGGCCTGCCAGATATTCGTGAGGAACGTAAGTGGCTCCTCGGGAGCGCCGAGCGTGGGGTGCGGAGAGGAGGGAGGAGCTCAGCAGACCGAGTAGTGGCAGGCTGTGGGCAGAGGGGGACCCATCTGAAGGGAAACCAGGCAGTGTGGGAAGCAGAGTCTGGTGCTGGGGGCAGGGAGGGAACGGGAGGGCCTACCGTGTGGCCTGTGGTTCTGCAATCGCCTGGGCTAACCCCACGTGCCAGCCGTCAGAGCTGACCGAGTGCAAGGACTAAGCCCTGCACAGTGATTGGCAGGATTACCTTGACAGCCAGGTTCCCTTCAGCCACTGTGGGGTTCTGTGGGCTGCCCACCCCGGGCCACAGGGAGCAAGCTGGCTGTGCCGCGCTGCGCAGCTCGGTGGTTGCTGTGTGATGAGAAAGCTCCCCCCGGTGCCAGGGTCAGCCCCGTGTCTCGCACGTGCTAGCAAGCGCTCAGCCACCGAGTCACACCCGAGCCCTGAGAAGCTCGCAGGGCCGCCCTCCTGGACTGCAGGGCCGGGTGCGCGTTGCAGCCTGCCTGATGGCACATGGGTCTACCTTTTCCCCCCTCAGCTCCCTTTTGATTTCACGTGGAAGATGCTAAAGGACAAATTCAACGAATGCGGTAAGTGTCTGAGAAGGCGCTCTAGGCGTGTCCCTGTGTGTCACGCAGCCTGGCCTCCTTCCTGGTGTCCAGGGCCACCCCTGCGGCGCGAGCTGGCGGGCCTTGCCATCGTTCTGCCTCCCGGGTTCTCAAGCAGGGTGGAGGAGCCCAGGGCCATCTACCTCCGAGCTACACCGCCAGCCCAGTTTTATTCATTTATTTGGAAGCAGGGTCTCAGTAAGTTGCGGGGGCCTCACTAAATTGTAGAGGTTGATCTTGAACCTGTGATCCGCCTGTCTCAGCCTCCTGAGTACTGGGATGACAAGCGTGCGTCACCACGCCGGCCTCACGCCCGTGTCGAGTGTCCTGGTGTGTGTCCAGCACTGGCTGTGTGCCACCTTCCCTTCCCTTGTTTCTACCTTTGAGAGTTTTTCAAAGGAAGTAGCACTGTGCCCCTTTTACAGATGAGTCGGGCAAAACCACCTTCCTCAGGTCACAGTGCGTCTAAAAGGGACGACTACATCAACACATCCAAGGCAAGGGCGCCTGTGCCGCGCCTGTGGGGGGAGTGCTCCCATGGAATTTCCTGTGCGCTAGGCAACGTTTCTGGAAGGCTCCCCCTGGCCAGAAGCGGTCTCTCCCTGCTCTCTGGGGCAAGCCCCCCTTTGGCAGTGGTCCACCTCTGACCATTGTGGCCGCTTCTCGCTCAGCTCTTCCCTCAGTCCCCTGTGCAGTTTCCGCACGGTAGCTAGCTATTCTGAGAAGTCCGATGGGACCCTGCTGCTCCCCTGGCCTCCAGAAAGCCCGGGCTCACGAGCCCTTCAGGATTTGGCCCCCACTCCCTCCTTCATCTCCCTCCTGTCCTCTCCTTCCTGTCCTCGAACCCGTGCTCCAGTCCAGCTGGTACAGGCAGGGCCCTTCATTCTGGTGCATTTAAGACCTTTACTGCAAGAAGCTCCCTGGCGGGATGAATGGCTCTGGACCTGCGGCCCCTAGTGCCAGCCGCAGGCTCCTGGGCTCCTGCCCGCGGCCCCGCTCCACGGTGCTCACACGCCCCTGGACGCTACATAGGTGCCTGCCGGGTATCCCGTGGCGTACGTTGGGCAGTGTGGGCGGGTCGCATCGGTGATGGTCTGTGACAGAGGGCACCCAGGCCTCTGAAATCCCTTCTCAATTTGGCTCCCTGCTGTGCCCTTGCTGGAGCTTGCCCAGCGCGGGCTTTCCTTTTCCTGCTGGCAGAACGGTGGCAACGCCACGCACACCAGGGCCTCTCTCCTTTTTCTGTCGCCGAATCCAGCAGGTGGCCTGGACTGGGTGGAGCCAGCCTGCGGCCGAGCTCCGGTTGTCTGATGGCTCTTCTCTCCCTGTGCCAGGCCACGTGCTGTATGCCGACATCAAGATGGAGAACGGCAAGTCCAAGGGGTGCGGTGTGGTCAAGTTCGAGTCGCCGGAGGTGGCCGAGCGGGCCTGCCGGATGATGAATGGGATGAAGCTGAGCGGCCGAGAGATCGATGTGCGGATCGATAGAAACGCTTAAGCACTTGCCTTTTTTAAACATCAATACCAGACCTCTGAATTTGTATTTTTTCTTGTTAACCATTTTAATTTGTTGGCTGGATGTATAAAGATGTTTAAAAAATTGAGTTGCTTTTCGGGGTAATTTGAATTACTTTTTTAATGACTGGGGCTCCATTTGACTGTTTGCATTGAGATTGCAATGTGCGCAATTTTTTTTGTAGTTGTGGCATCTTGTTGACATCGAATATGACTTTGATAATAAATACCAGTTCCTGAAAGTGGCGTGCTGTGTGTGTGGTGGGGCGGCCACCTGAGCTCGGGGGTCGGGGCTGCGTGGGCTCCTTTTCCCTCGGAGAGCTGGTTCGGAAAGCTCTTCTGTGGAGACCACGTTGGGGGTTGGTCCCCAGGGCTGGTGGTGGAGGATTTGGTTGTTTAGGGCCGTCCAGGAAACCAGCCTGTCTCTCATGACATTCTTCTGTGGGACACCACACTGTGTGAGGCCTAGTTCCAGTGCCCCCCCCCCCCCCAGCACTGGGGATTGAACCCAGGGGCAATTTACCTCTGAGCTACACCCAAGCTCTATTTTTATTTTTTAGTTTTGAAACGGTCTCACTAAGTTGCTGAGTGTAGACTGGAGGAACCTGCGATCCTCCCGTCTCAGCCTCCCTGGTACTGGGATTCCAGGCATGCCGCCACGCCTGGCTGCAGTGTGGCTTTTCTTTGGTAAAACAGACCAAGGAGTGGCCCAGTTTCTGAGCATATTTGGTTCCGCCACAGTGTGCTTGTTCAGTTTGGGCTGAGCTGTCACCTCGGTTGGCAGCCCCTGGTGAAGGGCTGTCACAGCCATTTAGCAGCAGCACGGCTGTTCGCAGCGTGAGGGGCTCCAGTGGCTGCCCGTCCTGTCGGGTGTGGACAGGCAGTTTGATGGGTGCCTCTCACACTGGCTGTGCCAGTCGGGGAAAGAAAAGACAAGAAGCAGGGCTTGCTTTTTTTTTTTGCGGTACTGGGGATGAACCCAGGGGCATTCTACCTCCGAGGTACATCCCCAGCCCTATTTTTTTATTCTTTATTTTGAAACAGGGTCTCACAAAGTTGCGGAGGGCCTCACTAAGTAGCTGAGGCTGGCTGCGAACCCGGATCCTCCTGTCTCAGCCTCCCAAGTACTGGGATTACAAGCATGTGCCACCACGCCCGGCGGGGCTTGCTTTAAGAGGGGCTTTATGTGGTCACACGTGCCCCAGGCCGCTCTGTCCTGTGTCTCCATCTGCCATGGGCTGGCGGGCTGTCCTGGGCCCCACCAGGGCCTTACTATCCTTGGGGAAATGGTTGGTTCTCCAGAGGGTCTGCAAAGATGGGGGACATCCAGTGATCCCTCTCCCAGAGGCAGGATCAGCGCCCCACGCCCACCCCAGAGCCTCTACGTACCCCAGAAGCCGACGTCGTCATACACCTCAGTCTCCCTGGCGGGAGAGCACAGGAGTCAGCAGGGAGTCCCCCCCACGCCCCCGCCCCCCCATCCCCACGCAGGACCAGCACTCACAGGGGCAGGAGAGCGATGCGGGGCACGTAGCCGTCTGTGGAGAGAGCAGAGCGGGCAGGCAGGGCCTCGGTGGCCCCGCCCAGGGCGCCCCTCCCCGGGGCCCGGGGCGGGCGGGAGGGAGTACTCACACTTGCCCTTGGCGTCCCGGCACAGCATCTCCTCCTTGCTGGTGAACTCCAGCACCTCCAGGATCTCTCCGCGCCGGATGCCCAGGTGCTTGCCGCCCCCGCGCCGCGTCTTGGCGTTGGGGTCGATCATCATCTTCGTGTGGACCACGATCTCCCCTTCAAACTGGGGGCGAGTGTCAGCGTCCCTACACTGCACCCCAGGCGCCCCCTCCAGCCCTCCCGGCCCTGGGTCCAGACCTTGAACTTCTTCCGGAACTCCCTCTCCGCCTTCTCCGCCTTCCTCATCTGCTTCAGCATTTTGGGGTCCGTGGGGGGCGGCTGCTGTGCCTGGGGGGCCTTCTTCCTGCTGTTCCCCCAAGTTGGGGTGTTAGGAGCAGGACAGGCACAGCCCCACCCTGCCCACTCCCCTCAGCCGGGTACCTGAGCTCCGCGTCCTGTGGCTGCCTCCTGGTGGCTTGTGGCGTGGCTGGTGCTGCACCTGGGGCGGCCAGACCCCCCAGTCAGCGTCCACCTCCCCATCCGCCGGGCCCCCCACTGGCCTGGCCAGAAACCGCCTCGCCACACTGCTGCTGACCCTCAGCCGCCTTTCCTGTGCTGCTAGGTGGTAACTATCATTCCCAACCCGCTCGGGGACACGGAAGGGCTCAGAGGTGTTTAGCAGCCTGACTGGGTGGCCCAGCGGGCAGTGGCGGAGGCAGGGTTTATCTGAAGCCTTAGGAAGTTACTCTCCTCTTTCCTAGAGCAGGCTGGGAGTTGTAATGAGATTTGGGTCAGAAAATCAAGGCATACCTGTTCCCTAGAGGCAGCCGAAGCCCACCCCTGGCAAGGGGGCAGGGCCTGGCCGCCCACGAGGCTGGGCCTGAACCTGAAGCCCCGGCTTGTCCCAACTTAGTGACCGCAAGTGTCGCTGGCGTTTGAGGCCAGCAGCCCACTGACTGGCCTCAGCGGGTGCCCACGGGCCTGCCCACGCTGGCTCAGCCTCAGCCACCCGGGGTCCTCCCCGTGACCTCGGAGCCTCCCTGGGGCGGAAGCAGGAGGGGCCCCGCCAGGAAGCTGTGCGCAAGGAGGTGTTGCAAGCCCTGGGGTCGCCCAGGGACGAGAGGCCAAGGCCCCCTGTCTCCCTGCAGGCCCCCCGACTCCCTGCAGGCCAGCCCCGCTGCCTCGGGGAGGGCCTGGCTGTGAGCTTGGGCAACTCTCAGATCCTGGAACTTGCACCTCAGTGAAATGGGGGTGCTGCTGCCTTCGGGGGTGGGGCACTTGCATGGATGTCCCTACTGTGTGGGCTGTGGGCTCACCGCACCCTTCTGAGGATAGGGAGTCCCTCTCCCATCCCTGCCTTGGAAAAAATAACAAGGACCCTTTGGAACCCCGAGCAGGGTGGCCCTCCACACAGCCACACGGCCCTCGTCTCCTGAGTCCAGGCCGGTGTCCCTCCTGGGCGTCCCTTAAAACTCAGGGCTGAGGTGGGACCAGCACCACCCGGACCCACCGCCCTGGGCTGGCACAGTCCCACCCATGCCAAGCCCTGCTTACCATTTTTTGGGGGAGGTTTGCTTTTTTTCTTGGTACCGGGGATTGAACCCGGGTGCGTTGTATCTCTGAGCTACACCCCCAGCCCTTTTTTATTTTGAAACAGGGTCTTGCTGTGTTGCCAAGGTTGGCCTGGAACCTGCGATTCTCCTATCAGCCTCCCAAGTACTGTGCCACCGCGCCTAGGCCTGCTTTGATCTCTGGATTCTTCCATTGCTGCCCGCTCCTCCTGCCACCACCCTGGGCCACACTCCTGCCTCCTACAGCTCCCCACAGGCTGGGGGCGTCCGGGCACCCCTTCCTCACTGATCTGCCCACCAGCAGCCAGCGTGGTCTGGATTGTTGCCGGGCGCTGCACCAAGAGCCCGGCGGCTGGAGGTTGTACAGGTGACCCACAAACCTCTGGGGCTGGGGCCCGAGTCCCCTGCGAGCTCCACTTCATCGCACAGCTCGTAGATCTCGTCCGGGCTCCTGCAGTGACAGCTGAGATGAGAACTCACTCCTTCAGCCCCACACCTGCTGGGCCGGGCTCCCGCCCCCCACACTCACTGCGGGGTGTCTCTACGCTGTTGCTGTCCGGCCTGGAGGTGGGTCCCGGCAGAAGAGTGGGTCCTCCGCAGAGCTGGGGGGGAGAGAGTATGGGTGGGAGGCTGACTGCTCAGGAGCCTCCCTGACCCCGCCGTCCCCCTCCGCCATCCCCCCCTGCCCCGCGGTCCCCCTCCGCCATCCCCCCACCCCGCCGTCCCCCTCCACCATCCCCCCCTGCCCCGCGGTCCCCCTCCACCATCCCCCCCTGCCCCGCCGTCCCCCTCCGCCATCCCCCCACCCCGCCGTCCCCCTCCGCCATCCCCCCCCACCTGCAGAGGCCGCTAAGAGGCTCCGAAAGCTCTGGATGTCCGTGGGGCCTGGGGGCAGCGGGGGCTTGGCTGGAGGGGGTCCCAGGCTGCTGGCGGGGGGCAGAGGCTTCCGGCGGGGCGGGTTGTGGGCTTTGAGGTCTTGTGACCTCCAGCGGGGTGTCCCTGCGAGTCTGAACCGGAGGCCGGAGCCCGAGGTGGCAGTGGGCAGGCAGCCTTCGGAAATGGAGCTGGGGAGCAGAGGCTTCCTAGAGAGATCCCCAAAGAACTCGGGCTGCAGGTGCCTCTTGGGCAGAGCCCCGGGCTCGGGCTGGGAGGCCTTGCGGGGCGGCCCCTGGCGCTCCGGGAACTTCCTGGGGAGTGAGCTGAAGTGGGGCTCGGAGGACGTCCTGGGGAGGCCCCCCAGCGGGGGCTGCGCGGGCTTCTTGGAAAGCCGTCTGAACTCCGGCCGCGTGGGAAGCGCGTTCACTTGGGGCTCTGAGGACGTCCTGGTCAGGTCGCCCGACGGCAGGGGCTTCCGGGGGAGGTCGCTCAGCTGAGGCTGGGCCGGCTTCTTGGGGAACACGCTGAAGCCCGGCTGTGGGGAGTGGGGGTGCGGCTCCCTGGACTCGGGCCTCCAGGGGGGCGTCTGGGGGCCCTCACCCAGCTCCGTCTGCAGCGGGGACTTTGGGAAGCCGCCAGCCTGCGGCTGCGGGGGCTTCCTGGGGAAGGTGCTGAAGTCGGGCTTCGGGGACTGGGGATGGGGCTCGCTGGGGCCCGGCCTCCAGGGGGACGTCTGAGGGCCCTCGCTCACCTCCGGCTGCTGTGACGGGGACTTCCTAGGGAGGCCGCCAGCCTGAGGCTGCGGTGGCTTCCTGGGGTGCACATTGAACTCAGCCTGCGGGGACCTCGGGGGGCCCTCGCTGGGCTCAGGCGGCTGGAACTTGGGGGGCACCCCGGGCTTGGGCTCTGAGGGGGGCCTGGAGGGGGGATTTGGGGCAAGGGTGCTAGGCTCCTGCTGCAAAGCCGGAGCCTCCCCGACCTCGGACTGCTGGGGAGTGGCCTGCTGTTGTGGGGGCTCACTGAACTCAGGTTTGGCGGGCTTTTGGGGGAGACCAGTGAACTCGGGCTGCGGGGGCTTCTTGGGGAGATGGGTGACCTCGGGCTGCGGGGGCTTC
>PVJS01008845.1:0-52024 GCA_004027185.1 Glis glis | reverse complement strand
GCCGGGCGTGGTAGCGCACGCTTGTAATCCCAGTACTTTGGGAGGCAGAGACCGGAGGATCCGGGTTCGCGGCCAGCCTCAGCTCTCTCTCTCTCTCTCTCTCCCTGTCTCTCTCTCTCTCTCTACTTAGTGAGGCCCTCCGCAACTTCCTGAGACCCGGTTTCAAAATAAAGGATAAAAAACAGGGCCGGGGGCGTAGCGTGGAGGTAGAACGCCCCTGCGTTCAATCCCCAGTACCCCCCCAAAAAAAACAAACAAACATAAAAATGACTGGGGGTGTAGCTCAGAGGTAGAATCATCATGTGACCCAGCTATACCATTCCTTGGTATCCTTCCAAAAGAATTAAAGTCAGAATACTATAGTGATACATGCATATCCATGTTTATAGCAACACTATTCACAATAGCCAAATTATGGAACCAACTTAGGTGTCCATCAACAGATATATATAGCACAAATGGGATATATATACACAAAAAAAGATTTACTCAGCTATAAAGGACAGCGAAATTACATCATTTACAGGAAAATGGACAGAACTAAAGGATATTATGCTAAGTGAGATTGGCCAGTCTCAGAAATTCAAGGGTCAAATTATTTCTTTCATATGTGGAATCTAAAGAGAAAATAGGAACAAATGGGACTTTAGATAATCAAGGTGATAAACCAGTAACATAGTGGAAGGGATAGAGGAAGGGAGGTAGGGAGGGGAAAAGGAAGAACTGATGAAAGAAACAGTTCAAATTATGCTATACCTGTGTCTTAATATATCACTACCAATCGCAATGTTGTGTACATGGAGGGATAGGAACTGAAAGGAAACACATCAAGACCTGTGTGCATGTTCGTTTGTATGACTTTGATCCTCACTATGATGTATAATTACAATGCACCAATGAAAGTATTGAAAAAAGGATTCAAGAAAATGGTGGCAGGATTCAGGAAATCATGTTTTTTTTTCTTTTTGTGGTACTGGGGATTGAACCCAGGGGCATTCTACCTCCAAGCTACACCCCCAGTCCTATTTTTTTATTCTTTATTTTGAAACAGGGTCTCACTGAGTTGTAGAGGGCCTCACAAAGTAGCTGAGGCTGGCCGCGAACCCGGATCCTCTGGTCTCAGCCTCTCAAGTACTGGGATTACAAGCGTGTGCCACCATGCCCGGTGAAATCATGGTTTTCTAGCAATAACTTGGATTAAGAGGATGAAATCTCAGAAGCCTCATGGTTTGGGGCAGCTATGATGTAATTATTTTTTGTATGTATTAATTTATCTTCTCTGTATTATTCACTTATTTATCCTTGTCTTCATACAGTAAGTGGCAAAGAACAGACAATAAGTATTTTTTGACTGACTCACTATCCGACTGGCAATGTAGAAGTAAGGGAAAAAAAGATGTGGGAAAGCTGATATTTGGTACGGAAGAATTCTGAAAATGATCCTATTTTTCTATTCTGAAAGTACAATTACAGTCCTCAAGATCTCTGACACTCATGTCATGAACTTCAGTTTAAAAAACACATCTGTTTTGAGCCAGGTGTGGTGACGCATGCCTGTAACCCCAGTAGTTAGGAAACTGAGACAGGAGGATCACATGTTTTAGGACAGCCTCAGCAATTTCACAAGAACCTCAGCAACTTAGTGAAAGATTGTTTCAAAATAAAATAGGATTGAGGGTGTAGCTCCCAGGTAAAATGCCCCTGTGTTCAATCCTCAGTACCCCTCCCCACAAAACCCTCATCTCTTTTATTTAAAGAAGCAGAAAATCCCCACTAGTACTGTATTACCTAATAAACAACAATAACAAAAAGTTTCTGGGTATAAAATACATGCTATTATTTCACATTTTTATATCATGTTTGTTCTTTTAGATGTAGTGTAATCATCATAGTTTGTAGGTTGTAAAGCTAAAATACCATGGGAGCCAGGCATGGTGGCACAGGCCTGTAATTCCAGTACTTGGGAGGATCACGAATTCCAGGCCAGCCTCAGCAATTTAGCACAACCCTGTTTCAAAAGAAAATAGGTAAGATAGGGTTAGTGGTGTAGCTCAGAGTAGAATGGCCCTGGATTCAATCCTCAGTACATAAATAAATAAATTAATTAATAATAAAATACCATGGAATTTCATCAGTGGAGAAAAATCTTTATAAAATGAATAACAGAATTGTGCTGGTCTTTCTAAGAGTGATAGAATCTCAATTTTGGGTAGGAACTAAGCAGTCAGGAAGTAGACATGGAGAGTAGATAATTAGGTCAACTTAGCCCAGTTTGACTTTAGCTTAGGAAAAGTCCAACAAAAGAAGGGGAGTATAACAGAAAGTGTTATTAAACTATTGCTTAATCAATGCTTTCAGGGAAACTTTCAGTGTTTAGACAGTTCATATTTTCCATATCTGCTTACATAATAATAATTTTTACAACTAAAAAAAACAAAGGAAGATAATTCCAAATTAGCAGATATAAGTGAATGAGATCAAATAAGTCACTCTGGTAAAGTCACATTATGCCAGGCATCAAAGGAACAATTTTTTCCCCACTTCACTGCTTTGCTGATTTTTCCAGTGACATCGGGAACATTAAAGAATATTCCATGTGATAAGCTTCATCTACCTGCTCTCTACCAAGTTCAGACACAGAGAATGCCAGTGAACAACTCTTAATGATCTTTTATCTTTCCAACTTCTACATCTCCCTTCATATTAAAACTCTACAAAAGACACAAGAACCACTGTCAATCAGAAGGTGGAGAATGTAGAGTCACTTTGTGATGCAGCTTTTAGAAGTATGGTTTCCAGGCACACGTCACATGATATCTATCCAGATACCAGTAATTATTAGTTGGAAATTCAAGACTGCCATAATAGTTTCATAATGAGAAGGAAGATGACAGCCAGTAATCCCATCAAAGAATCAAAAAGAGAAAAAACTACCACCTAATTTCATTCTCAGAATGAATGGCCTAAAAAAAATCTAAGAAAAAATATGTATCATGTTCTTGGTACTTGAAGTTATTTTAAAAGACTTGGAAGATGTTATTATGCTAATGCGTGAAAGAGCTAATAGTAAAACTAAGAAAAGTATTACCATTCTATTCTAAATTCAAATCCATTCTAAGATAGATAGAAAATTTTATAAAATCTTTTAAATCATTTAATTTAAAAGATCTGCTTAAATCTTAAACATTGGTGGAAACCAACAATAATAATAACAACTAACATTCATCTAATTACTTAACTTTCTTGCCATATTTTTTATCTTTTACCTTATGGTTTTCATGCAATATCGCTAAGGTAGTTACTTGGATACATTTTACCTAATTAATATGTGAAAAAAGTAAAATATTTATTTTTAATTATGAAACATTGGCCATACTTCTATGGTGTTCCCTTTTTCATTGTTACTTTTACCTCCTCAAATCTGTCTGAATATTCAACTCCAAATTTTTGAATTCCTGAGCCAGTTACTAGTTATTATTAAATTATTATTCCAGTAAGAGGATATAATACACATAAGGAAAGCCCACCTTGCTCTCACTTTGAAACTGGGGTTGACATAGAATTATACTCAAAACACTCAATTTTAGTAGCCTGAAGTAATTGCAAAACCATTTAACTTTTTACCAAACCTCCAAGAAATGCAAAAGGAGGGTTCCATTAGTCCCATAAATAAAATGTATTGAAATCTATTGTTCTCCATATCTTTTTTATCTTTTTATACTTCCTATATCTATGTTTCTCTCACACATAAATGCTATGATCTGCCTTAAATTTCTGTTCTCTATTTCAAAATTCTCCAAACACTACAAGATTCAGGTTGAATTTTTACCTTTTTTGACCCCCAAAAGCCACTTTCTATCAATGGCCTTCAACCTTCCTGAATAGAGGATCTTGCATACTTTTCTTGCATGATGCCTGAATTTTCTTTCTTCTGTAAATAGGTTTTGACTCAATCACCTTTCCATGCCTCCACTTCTTTCATTATGCTGATCCAAAACTCAGCAGAAGGGCAATGTTGGTAGAAATCAGAAAGAAAGAGGAAGTCCAATAAACCAGACATTAGTTATCATTTCTCCTGATACATAGTTGCAAATGATAATACAATATTTTGTTTGGTTGCTATAGATTTTATAATATAATTACTTTAGTTTCTCAAAAGGACCTCTCATAGTAACTAGTGAAAATATTTTGAAAATAATATATGTGTTTATACATATTTATACTATGTTTATATCTTTGTAAGCTCCCAAGTACAAAATTTAGCATGGCATGCTCTGAATTAACTGAAAAATATTTGAAAATAACTTTTCCACAAACCAATTGTTAGGAAATAATAAAATAAGGGAAAATATAATCATGTGGCAATTTTTATACCTGTACCATGAGACCTTCCTGGGAAGAAAAGAAGGTAGTTAACCATGTCCATACCATCTGTGAATAAAGTGACTTTAGATACAAATTAATGACCATTTAATTCTCTTAAGTAACTTCTTAGATTTTGAGATTTCATCAGTTTTTTGGATTAATACTTTTGAACAATATTCATTCATTCATGTATTTAATATTATTCACTGAGCATCCACGATTTGCCACGCATTGCATTGAATAGAGTGCACACAAGAGTAAATTAATGTAGATGAATCCCTGCTTTCAAGAAGTATTGTTATACTTGAAAACACTTTCAAGGCTGGCAAATCACTTGCAAATGACAAGGGTACAATGATCCCCATAAAGTTTTACCACTGGGAAAGGAAAGAGAAGATCTGTCAGGAAGTCATGTCAAAAAGAAAAACAAGCATGTCAACAATGACAACAATATTTAACACTTATTGTGGGATTACAATGTAGCAAACACTCTTCTAGGGTATTTAATCTATTAAATTATTGAATTCTTACAATGCAATGAACAGGTACTACTATCTCAAGTTTGCACATGAGGATACCAGAACTAGTATATAGTTCATAATAACAAGTAAGTGAGACCAGAATTTGAATCTAGATAATCTGCTTTGGAAACTGCTGCCCCCTTGTTCCCTAAAATACACCAGGTCTCAGTGCAGACATAATATTATAATAGAATAAAGTAGAACTAATCAGACATCTCCGTGTTTTACAACATAGGGTATTACTAATGACCTTTATATTAAAAAATGGTGAAGAAAAACTAGCTGGTAAGAAATGCTGAAATTATAAACAAAATATAGGTTACATTTTCTAATACCTTGATGGTCTCCCTTTTATCTACATTTTGCATAGGAACCATGGTTATATATTTGCAGTACATACCAGATAAGGGACATCTCTAATTAAAACTTGCTCTAGCCAGGCGTGGTGGTACACTCCTGTAATCTCAGCACTTGGCAGACTGAGACAAGAGGATCACAGGTTGAAAGCCAGCCTCAACAATTTAGCACAGCCCTCAGCAACTTCTTAGTGAGAACCTACTTGTAATAAAAAAGGTCTTGGGGGTGTAGCTCAGAGGTAGAATGAGGTCCCTGAGCTCAATCCCCAGTATCAAAAAAAAAAAAAAAACTTGCCCTCTCTTCTCTTCATCATCTCTCTCATTTCTTTCTCTCAGTCTTCCTTTAACCCAATCCAGACAAACTGACCTTTTCAACTTTTCAAAACTTGAATCCCTTGACTGACTCTGGTGCTTGATAGATACTTTGTTCTCTGAGGATACCATTTTTTTCACCACTGCTGGAAAGTTGGCTCTAATTTGTACCTTCAGTTTCAGTTTAAATAACATAGATATGTATCTGTATCATATTAGACATTTATATGTGAGTTAATTAAAGCTAATATTTAAATTTATAGATTTCAATGTCATTCTGTCATGCATGAAGATGGGTATAATTAGCCCCATTTATGAACAGCAAAATTGAAATATAAAGATATTCAGCAACTTTCCCAAAGTCACATCAATAGACTGTGACAAAGCCAGGATTGACACCCTAGCCAATCTTCTAAAAAAAGAAAAGAAAGAAGATATAGGCTCTATATCACTACTTAATGTACTTCTCACAATTAAAAAAAAAAGAAAAAGAAAATGTAGCAGAGTACCCTAAGAAGTCAATGTATTCTGCCTTTAAAATTCTGATTCCTAAAATAGTTTACATTGTTATGAATTAGTATCTTAGCATTATCAGAATGTCTCAGTATCTGAGTATCTCAGCAAATCAGTCTTTGAGTTTCTTAGTTGTTCTTAGTTGAATAATATTAGTTAACCGATCCAAATATAATGAAGTTAGAAATAATGAGATGAGCCGGGTGTGGAGGCGCACGCTTGTAATCCTAGTACTTGGGAGGCGGAGACCGGAGGATGCGGGTTCGCGGCCAGCCTCAGCTACTTAGTGAGGCCCTGCGCAACTTCATGAGACCCGGGTTCAAAATAAAGTATAAAAAATAGGGCTGGGGGTGTAGGTCGGAGGTAGAATGCCCCTGGGTTCCATCCTTGGTACTGCAAAAAAAAAAAGAAATAATGAGATGATAGAGGATATATAGATAGATGATAGACAGATGATAGATAGTTGATAGATAGATAGATGATAGATAGATGATAGATAGATAGATAGATAGATAGATAGATAGATAGACAGATAGATAGATATAGATAGGCAGATATCTGGATTTATAAACCTGAGAACAAAATATTGTACCATTATGATGAGATACTCTAGCCAATGTCATGCTACATGGTCTTCCTAGAAGATGGTCAGCTGGCCTTCCCATGTTGGTATCACAGGATCTATAAATTAATTGCTCAGATTTTGACAGTAGGTTTATAAGTGAACCTTAAAAATAAAATGTAATATTTATACCTTCAGCTTTATTTTATCTAAAATTTGTATCTAAAAAGAAACATTCTTCAAGTTGAAGAATTTGTCATGCTGAAATTACCTCAGGCTTTGAGATTTGCTCATCTACCCTTTGAGAATTGTATACCTCTGAACATCAGGTAGATAATGAGCTTAGGGCAATGTAGGCAATAATCTCTTTTCCCTTAATACTTATACCACTGAGTACAGGAATTTAAATGGCAAGTAATCAACTTCTGCTTATGGATGTCACTGATATGCGTCAATACAAAGAATTGAGTAAGAAATATGTTGTTCCTTATAAATAATAATCTACTCCATAGTAGTTTTACTCAATGATAAAGAAATATTACATCATTGTTTTCAGAATAAATGCATGGTATCCAAATGAGAAAACCAAGGCAAAATCTGTACTAATCACTAGGGCCTCTTTTCCATCTGTAGCAGACAGGACTCTTAATTTTACAACTGTTCACTTGCTCCAGACTGGAGGGTAAAGAGTTGAGTTAGCTCAGAAAATCTTACAAAAAAAAGATTTACCTAACATCTTCGAGTGTACAAAAATAATTTATTCAGTTTGAAAGACTATGTACAACCTATGTAAAAGGAGTTAAAATAGAGTCAAAGATAATTACAGAGGCCCTATCTGTCCTGGATTCTTCTCTGCTCTTCACTGAGAATTTCAGTTTCTCTTTTTAACACATCTGTGATTTTTCATTCAATCAAGCTTTAATGTCCTTTATTTACATCTTTCAACATGGAAGGAGAAAGATCTATTTCAGTCATTCTGGGGCATTCCAAGGATACAAGAACAATGCTCACTGTTCACAAACCAAAAATATTGTTCTGAGCTCAGTTTCTAAACTATTTTCCGTTTGTTTCTGGTCTCACCTAGCTAAGTATCTCTTTTCTATTGTCATTTTTTAACTCATCTATTGATATGATTGTTGAGTTAAATGTGCCATTCTGCACCAGCCATATCTTGGCAATTGTTTCTAATTATACAGGTTTACTAAACAGTTTATAAACAGTTTAGTACTAGACAGCAACCCTTTGGGAAGCTTTCTCCCCTCTAGGCTGAATTGTGTGCCAATACCAGGAGGGTCTGCTGTATCTTCTCCTACCAGAGTTTTTGTAGCCCTGTTGTGATTCAATCCACATTTTTCTGTCATCCTGTAACTTCATATATTTTATGCTTGATGCTTAGCATAAGATATTATTGAAGAATGACACAAACAAATATTTTTAAATCCCTATGATAAAGCAAGCAGAGTCTTATTGTTGAGTGCCACTTCTGAATTGAAGCCTTTCTTTGCTAACAAAGCTGAATAAAATAAAATACATCAAGTACGACACACAAAATATCCATAACAATTAGTGTTAAATGTCTTTCTTTTCTACCTCAACTTACTGCTCATCTCAGTGATGGGAAGCAAAGAAAACAACATGCCTGGAGACTGGGACAAGATAAGGGTGTTTTGAATATATATAATTTAAATTAATAACACATCCCTCACATTTCAACCCATTTATTTTATACTTTCATGTTAAGGACTTGTTTAACCTTTACATAGGATTAAAATCAAGATCTAAAAGGAATACATATGTGTTTATATGGAAATGTTCTATAATTTTCAATTCTTTTCTGGATTGAATTAGGCACATACTGTTCTTTTGCTATGTTGTTTTAGTAAAACAAATTCTTGACCTGAATCATAGCCTCAAACAACATTTCCTTTAATTCTCAAAATTAGATTTATATTTATATAAACATAAATATATATATATAAAGCTTATAATCTACTGCAGTTTTCAAAATTATTTCCAATAATTAGCTAACCTCCATCTTTATGTCACTTAAAGGGATAGTTAGTATTTTGTGGTTTCACAAATTTAAAAAAAATAAGACCAATTTATATTTGTTCAATTTTCTTAAAATTTAAGGAGTAATAGAAGTAAAAACACCTTACTAGAACCTTGGAAGGTAAAAAATATAATTACTGTACCTTTACAGTCTATCAAGTTAATCAAACAAATGTATTCTACTTATTTATATGGTGGGCATTTGATATGTTTTCTATAAATAGATATTACTGTTGGAGTATGGAAGAAAAGAGATGGGTTTTTACTTGGGGCATTATGGCTTATTACATATGCTGTTGAAGTGACTGTTTTGGTTTCTTAAATTAGAATTAAGAGAAGGCATAAACTTTTTATTGTCTTGAATACATTTTCAAATGTATCCATTATACTCATGTTGTATAATAATCATTTAACACAGTAGAATTAATAATTTTCTAATTCCCTATGAATAATTTTAAATGCTTGTATTAGTTACTGAAAATTAATGATAGAAGAAATCAAAATCATTGAGTAAAACAATGGATTTTAATTGTAAACAAAATAATTAAAAAAATAACTGTTGAAACACATTTAACTTGAACTCTAAACTATCTTCGAAAGAAAACAAAATTTATAATAATATAAACACAGTCATTCATGCAGAATGGCAAGTGTCAAAGGAAAAGGCTAATAGTTTCATAAGCAACTTTAATAGGAACACTATACAATAAATGCCATGAGGCCTGACAGTCCTAATCAGTTGGTAGGTAATTAGGATATTGTGTTCTGCTAGTTATTATAAAATAATCAGCTGAGAATTTACAGAAACATCTGATTTCTTAACACTTAGTTGAGTCATCTCAAAAGGTGACAAATTATATCCACAAAATGTTTAATTAAGTTATTTATCATCTTATATTACAAATTGATGTATATTAAGACATTTTATCATAAAAACATATTTGCACAGTTAGAATCCCATGCAAGTTTTCCTTCTCATTAACATTTTCACAAATTTTAACAACAAAAATGAAACTACCTTTTAAAGGAGAAAATACTGCTTTATACTATGGTCTGGTTACTTTAACTTAAAAGGGGAAAAGTACCGTCTGTTATCATCCAAGGGCCAATTTGCAAACCCTTTGAGGATCACAAAGTGCTCAGTTATAAATAGCATGACTTGAGTACGAATCATTGTCAAACCAAATGTATTTTGTACTATGACAGAATAATAACCTTGATTCCTTCAATCTGCAGTAAGTGTAATCGAGCTTGACCTCAGAAAGTCTTTTAACTCTGTCCCACATGGCATACTCATCAACAAGCCAGGAAAATAGGGTTTAGGTTGTGCTATTGTTGACTTGATGTAAAAATCACTGAAGTGTGATACTCAAGAAGTAGTTATTGATGGTTCATGGTTGACCAGGATGTATGGAATGGAATAAGGGAAGTAGCTGGTTTGTATTTGAACAAGTAGTACCCTGACATATGGACATTCTAAGTCTGAAATAATTTTTAATTACTCTGTTTACTAACCCCTCCCATTATTAACAGTTGTGAAGGATGACTATTAATTAGAGGTTCTCTTGATAATTTTAACATCTATTTTATGCTTTTAAATATATTTTATTTTGAATTGACACATAGCAATTGTGCTTATTTATGAGGTACAATGTGCCATTTATATGCATATATATAATGTGAAGTGATCAGATCAGGGTGACTGGCATATCCATCATCTCATTTTTTGTGCTGAGAACAGTCAAAATTCTCTCTACTAGTTTTTATGAAATATACTGTTAATTATGTCAACCCAGGTTATTCTACTATGCTATGGAACATTAGAAGTTTTTCTTTCTATCCAACTGTACCGTCCTATATACATTGTTTCTCCACCACACCCATTCCAGGTTCTAGAACCACTAATTTATTCTCAATTTCTATAAGATCAACTTTTTAACTTCCATATATAAGTGAGAACATGAAGTATTTGTCTTTCTGTGCCTGATTTATTTCACTTAATATAATGTCCTTCAGTTCCACCCATGTTGCTGCAAATTACAGAATTAAATTCTTTTATTATGGCTGAATATTTCATTGAATCTGTATGTGTTTATAAATACTATATTTTCCTTATTCATCTGACAATGGACACATAGGTTGATTTCATATATTGCCTATTGTGAAAAATGCTGCAATAAAAATGAAAGTTCAGATGTCTCCTTCACATGCAGGTTTCATTTCCTTTAGATATATACCCAGTCGTAGGATTGCTGGATGATATTGTAGTTCTGTTTTTAATTTATTATTGGGATGCCATTCTGTTCTCATAATCGTTGCACAACAGCATTGTCTACCTCCGAGCTACACCCCCAGTATTTTTTTTTTTTTTTGGTGGTACCGGGGATTGAACCCAGGGGCATTGTACCTCTGAGCTATACCCCCAGCCCTAGTTTTTTTTTATTCTTTATTTTGAAACAGGGTCTCACTAGGTTGCGGAGGCTTCACTAAGTAGCTGAGGCTGGCTGTGAACCCAGATCTTCCAGTCTCAGCCTCCCAAGTATTGGGATTACAAGCGTGTGCCACTATGCCCAGCTCCCCCCAGAACTTTTTAATTTTTATTTTGAAACAGAGTCTTGCTAGGTTGCTGAGGGCCTAAGTTGCTGAGTCTGCCTCAAACCTACAATCTTTCTGTCTCATCTTCCCAAGTACTAGGATTACAAGCATGCCCACCACACTCAGCTTCACCATGGTTTTGATTTGCATTTTCCTGCAATATATATTATATTATATGCATATATATGCATATATATGCTCGACATCATTAAATAAACACACACACACGCACACACACTTTTTGGCCATTTGTATATCTTCTTTTGAGAAATGTCTATTCAGGCCATGTACTCATCATTGGTTGAATTTCTTTTAGGCTGTTTCATTATTTGAGTTTTTTATATATTCTGGATATTAATCCGTTGTCCAAGAAATAGTTCCCAGAAATTTTCTTCTATTCTTTAGTTTATCTCTTTACTCGGTTTAATTTTTCCTTTTCTGTATCTTACTTTTGAGTATATATATGTGTATATATATGTATATATATATATGTGTATATGTGTATATATATGTATATATATGTGTATATGTGTACATATACACATATATACACACACACACACACACACACACACATATATATGTATGTGTATTCATAAGTAACCTAGGTAATAGAACATTTTGTGTGTACTGGGGATTGAACTCGGGAGCATTCTACCTCTGAGCTACACCCCCAGACCTATTTTATTTTTAATTTTGAAACAGGGTCTCACTAACTTGCAGAGGGCTTCAATAAGTTGCTGAGTCTCCCCCTGAACCTGCAATCCTCCTGTCTTAGCCTCCCAAGTACTGGGATTATAGGCAAGTGCCACCACACCTGCCTAGAAAATTTTAAAAATATAAAAAGATGCTATCATGACTGTGTTATTCAGCTTTGCATTTCTGTTACAAAATACCTGAAATTATCAACTTAAGAAGAGCAAAAGTTTATTTCAGCTTATACTTCTGGAGGTTTCAGCTCATGGTCAATTAGTTCTATTGCTTTGTGGCCTGTGATGAGATTGTACATCATGGTAGGAACATGTGGTCGAGGAAGCTGTTTACATCATGACATCCAGGAAGCAAAAAGAAAGAGAAAGAAGAAAGTGTGGGGCCCCAATGTCCCCTTGAAAGAGCATGCCTCCAATGACCCAACTTCTTTCTACTGAGCCCCACCTTTTAAAGGTTCCACTACTTCCCAATAGTGTCTTAGGATGCAGACCAAATATTTAACACATGGGCCTTTGGAGGACATTTTATATCCAAACAATAGCAATGACTATGCCTTTAGTAGACCAAAAATTAGCCTGCTAATATATCTAGCACACCACACACACGTTTACACACATGCACACACACAGCAAAACATGTGCAATGACATTTTTACTATTGAACATAAATGAAATATTATTACATTTATGAAATGTAATATTTCATGAATTCATTTTGTGAATATTTCATAAATGAAATATTATTAAATGTGCATAAAATGTAAGTAAACAATGCTGCCTTGTATAACCATAGGAGGAAATATGGTCTGTTGGATTTTACCTCATCTTGAAAGAATGAAAAATATTAAATACATGGAAAGGAAAGGCATGGTCCCCAAGGGATTAGGTCCTAGAGAAATCTCTGGCAATCTGAAAATCCCTTGAGGCAATGCTAGTATAGGTAACTGGAGAAAAATGTCATATCCTTAGGCGTCTTAAGGCTAGTATTTCTTGAAGCACACCGAGTTTTATCGCTGAACATTGGAACCTACTGAAGTGATAGCTAACAATACATAAAAATAAGAGCATCATTGTTTATTACATTACTCAAGAACAATTTAAGTGCATGGTAAAGTCTTGTAGCACTCTCTGAAAGATTCAAATGATATCCAAGGGTTGGATAGCATTTGGGGTTAATCCCCAACAATTTTTAGAAAGTCTGTAAAAATAAGTTTCTCAAATGGAGTGTGACATACTCAATTCTGAACCCATTTAAAACTATTTTATACAGATAAAGAATACAGAAAAACTTGTAAGATAACTGTTACTGTTATGCAGGGTCCGGTGTCGCAAGGAGGAAGAGGAGGCTGACCAGATTTGGAGGGTTGATTTATTTAGCCACGGTTAAAACAAGCTAGCCAGGCTAGGGACGCAGTCCAATGCAAAGTTAGGAGCTGCGACCCCGAACTGGTTTCAAACAGAATTTTTAAAGGCAAAAACCACATGCAGGTGGTCGGGGATGGGGGGAGCTCGTTGTCTAAGTTACAGCCAATGGGGTGCTGACAAAACCACTAGTCTGAAGTAAGCAGGAGTTGTGTTAACTTTTGATTGGCTCGAGTTAGGAAGGTACGTTATGTCTGGAACATGGGGCATAAGGATTAGGACCTTGAGGGTGCACGGCAGGAAGCAGTATGAGAATTATATAGAGTAAGCAAGTAAGAGTCCAAGGTATTAAAGTCTTATCTGCCATGCTTTGATCTCCAGTCGGGGTTGGCGTGCTGGAGATGAATTTTCAACAGGTTGTTGGGGTCCCGGTGCACGTGCCACTGTCGGTTATTAGCTTCTTCTTCTGGTGCTGGCTTCAGGTGTGTGTGATGTACCCAAGGGCAAATCCCGGCTACTTTGACCGCAGTGGGGGTATTCAGGATGAAAGGAAAAGGGCCTTTCCAACGTGGGCCCAAAGTTTCCTTCTGGTGCCTCCGGACCCACACTAGGTCTCCAGGTTTGAATCTGTGAGGCTTCAATGGAGGGAGCCTGTGAACCTGACGAACAAGGGGAAATATTTTATCTTGAACATTTTGTAAGGCTTGTACTGACTTAAGGAGGTGTGACCCATTTATCTCAGCCATCAGGTCAGGCTGTAACCTGGGAGTGAGAGGTAGGGGTCTCCCGCACAGAATTTCATGAGGAGTTAGCTCATGAATATAGGGAGTGTTTCTTGCCCTGAGTAGGGCAAATGGAAGGAGGGCCATCAGCCTTTGCCAGTTTCTAAGGTTAATTTAGTTAGGCTCTCCTTCAGGGTCAGATTCATTCTTTCTACCTGTCCTGAATTTTGGGGATGATATGCACAATGCAGTTTCCAATTTATCCCCAAGACTAGATAAAAGCTGGTTTACCTGAGAGGTGAAAGCTGGGCCATTGTCTGAACTTAGGACTAAGGGTAGACCATACCTGGGGATGAGTTCTTCTAGAAGCTTCTTGGTTACCACTTGGGCAGTTTATTTTATAGTAGGGAAGGCTTCACTCCAACCTGAAAAAGTGTCTACAAAAACTAAGAGATACTTGTAACCATACCGACCTGCTTGATCTCCGTGAAATCCAGTTCCCAGTGAACTCCAGGTGAGGTACCTCTTTTTCTTTTTCCTATTGGACCCTGGGACCTGGTGGGATTTATGGCCTGGCAAGCTGTACATCGAGAAACAGTGTCAGAAAGTAATGCCTTTAACCTTTGAATCCGGTAGGTGGCAGTTAGTAATTCAGCCATTTTGCGCTCTCCCAGGTGGGTTCCTTGATGTAGGTGCTGGATTAGTAATTTTCCCAAGTGTTGGGGCAAGATTATTTTCCCTTCCATGGTGAAGTACCAATGGTTTCTCAGATGTGTGTGGGGTAAAGTCTTGATATATTCTAGGTCCAATTTACTGTAATCAGGTTTTTCAGGTAGGACTCGAGATGGCAGGGCCACGAGGATTTCTCTAGTTGCTGCGGCTTGAGCTTCTTGGTCGGCCCTCCTGTTGCCCCTGGCTTCCAGTGAGTCCCCTTTCTGGTGTCCGGGACAATGGATGATGGCTACCTTCTTGGGGAGCCATAAGGCTGATAGAAGGTCCAGGATCTCAGCTTTGTTTTTGATGGTCTTACTCTCAGCCGTCAGTAGTCCCCTTTCCCTGTACATGGCTCCATGGACATGAGTGGTGGCAAATGCATACCTGCTATCTGTATAGATGTTAACAGTTTTTCCTTCACCCAGCTGTAATCCTTGGGTTAGGGCTATCAATTCAGCTTTTTGTGCTGAAGTTCCAGGGGGTAAGGGCTTTGACCATAAAGGGCCTTGCTCAGCTACTACTGCTGCTCCTGCCTTTTTTTCTCTGTTCTGCACAAAACTGCTGCTGTCTGTAAACAGGGTTAGGTCTGGGTCCGGCCCGGGGTCATCCTTTAAGTCTGGCCTTGTTCCTTGGATCTGTTGGAGAATCTCAACACAATTATGGAGGATATTCAAGTATGGGTTTGGCAACAGAGTGGCAGGGTTGAGAGCCGAGCTGGGGCGGAAAGTAATTCTGGGCGGGTTGAGTAGCAGAGCCTGATAATGTGTTAACCGCGCATTTGTTAGCCATCGGTCCGGGGGGTTTTTAAGGACCCCTTCAATGGAGTGGGGGTTGTGACTGTCAGTGGTTGCCCCAAAGTTAGTTTGTCGGCATCTTTTAATAGGAGTGCTGTTGCAGCGATGATTCGCAGACATAATGGCCAACCTGCTGCCATTGGGTCAAGTCTCTTTGATAGGTATGCTACAGGCCGTTTCCATGGCCCGAGCTATTGGGATAAGACCCCTTTTGCAGCCCCCTCCTTTTCATCTATAAAGATCTGGAAAGGTTTAGAAATGTCCGAAAGGGCTAGGGCTGGCACCTCCAAAAGAGCCCGCTTGATGCTTTGAAAGGCCTGTTCCTGCTCCTCAGTCCAAGTGAAGGTTTCTTCCTTATCCCTTGTACTGTTATACAGGGGCCTGGCTAGCTCAGCGAAATTAGGTATCCAATGTCGACAAAATTCTGCTGAGCCCAAGAATTCTCTTAGTCCCTTCCGGCTGATGGGGGACAGGATACTGAGGATTGCCTGTTTTCTGGAGGGCGATAGTCATCTTTTTCCGTCCCGGAGGACGTAGCCTAGGTAAGTTACCTCTGAGGAGGATATTTGGGCCTTTTTTGCTGAGACTTTATAGCCTAAGGCTTCTAGAGTGGTTGGTAACCCTCGGGTGGCTGCCAGACAGGTGGGGACATCGGGGCCGCTATTAGGAGGTCATCAACATATTGAATGAGGGTAACCTCCGAGTGCTGGAGGCGATATTCACTCAGATCTTGATGTAGAGCTTTGTCGAAGATGGTGGGTGAGTTCTTGAACACTTGGGGCAGCCTGGTCCAGGTCAGCTGTCTGTGAAAGCCTCCCTCTGAGTCTTGCCCCTCGAAGGAAAAGAGTGCCTGGCTGTTTTCTGCCAAGGGGACACTGACAAACGCCTCCTTCAGGACCAGAAGGTATAGGTGGTCCAGGTCAGCTGTCCATGAAAGCCTCCCTCTGGGTGTTGCCACTCGAAGGCAAAGAGTGCCTGGCTGTCTTCTGCCCGGGGACACTGAGAAATGCACCCTCCAGGTCCAGGATGATAGGTGGTCCTGCTCGGTGGCAAAGAGCTCAGGAGAGTGTAAGGGTTAGGAACGGTCGGATGAATGTCCTCTACTCTTTTGTTGACCTCCCGTAAGTCCTGTACTGGCCAATAGTCCTTAGTCCCTGGCTTTAGGACCAGTGGCAGCGGTGTGTTCCACGGTGAGTGGCAGGGCACCAATATGCCATATCCCCTAACCGATTAATGTGCTTCTTGATGCCCTCTTTGGCCACCAGGGTCAGGGGGTTCTGTTTGACTCAAACAGGAGTGGCAGAGGCTTCTAAAGTCACAACTATTGGCACCAAGTGGCTGGCCAGGCCTGGTGGATTGTCTTCTGCCCAAACGGTCAGGAAGTCCTCCAGGAGTTTAGGGAGGTGGACAGAGTTGGTTCCCTTTTTATCTGAAGAGGTCCCAAAAAGTCAATACTCATCTTCCAGACTGAGCATGCAAATCAAGTCCGGCGAAGAAACTTGGACTTGATTTTGGCCGAAGTGAATGCTCGCACCCATTTTGGCCAGTAGGTCTCTCCCCAGAAGGGGGTAGGGGCAATCGGGAATGACCATGAGTGAGTGGGTTACCATTCTTTTTCCAAGACCCACCGAGCGCTTGGTGGTCCATGGGTAAAGGTTTGTACCGGTGGCCCCTTGCACCCAGGTAGTCTGATTAGAGAGGGATCCCATCGGTTTCTTCAGGACTGAGTGATGGACCCCGGTATCAACCAGAAACTGAATTGGTTGCCCCTCCACATCAATAGTTACCCAAGGCTCGAGGAGGGGTGGCAAGCCCTGTCCTCTTCATTTATCCTCCCTTGTAGGTCCCAGCTTGAGAACTCTTTTGGACTTAGCTCTGTCCTTCTTTGAGGGAACTCTCCCTTCCAATGCCCAAGTTCTTTGCAGTAGGTGCACTGGTTGGGTAAGAGTCATTGTGCCCTTTTATTTGCCCCTTTGTTATAAGGGTTTCCTCTTTTCTGAGTGTCCCCTAGACCACCGGCTCCCAACACTTTGGCAAGTCCTCTAGTTTGGCAATCTTCTGGGGTTTCCTGATTGTTGTAAACTTTGGAAGCAATCTCAATTAATTCAGACAAATTCTAACCTTCAAAGCTGTCGATCTTCTGGATTTTCTTCCTGATGTCTGGAGCTGCTTGGCTGACGAAGGCAATGTTAATCACTCGTTGATCTTCAGTTGCTTCTAGATCAACAGGAGTATATGTTCTATAAGCCTTTAGGAGGCGCCTAAGGAAAGCTGTTGGGGACTCATCTCTTTCCTGTACAACCTAACTTTAGACAAATTTGTAGGGCGATTTGCAGCCGCCCAGAGACCCCCCAGAAGAAGCTGGTGATAGACTTTTAGCACCTCCTTACCTTCATTAGAGTTATAGTCCCATGAGGGTCGGGAAAAAGGGAAGGCTTGTTTGATTTGAATGGGGTCCTCTGTGTATCTCCCTTTGTCCCCGAGAACTCATTTTCTCACTTCCCTCTTGATGCGATCTCTCTCCTTAGTGGTAAAGAGAGTTTGGAGGAGTTTTTCAATATCCTCCCAAGTGGGATGGTGGGTAACAAAGACAGTTTCTAGGAGAGAGATGAGGGCTTGGGGTTTTTCAGAAAAACCAGGGTTCTGCTGTTTCCAAGTATATAAGTCACTGGTTGAAAAGGGCTGATATACCATAAAGACTCTGCCCTCCTTATCCGGGGGTCCTGTAACACAAAGGGGGAAAACTTGGGTAATGGGTTGGGACCCTCCGGATGATCCAGGGGATGAAGCCACATACGGAAGGCCAGAGCGGGTATGGTGGGGGCTGGGAAAGATGGAGAGAGAGATCGTTGCAGCGGGAGGTGGTAGCAAGGAGAGGGGGAGGAGAAGGAGATCGCTGCCAAGGGTGGAGGTTTGGGGTTGTAGGAGCTGGGTTAAGAGGTACAGAGGGATGGGAGGGCCGGTAAGGGGGAGGGAGGTCCTCAGAATCCGAGGACGGGGGAAGGATAGAGGGGGACGTGGGTTTGGAGGGAGAGGGTTGGAGTCGAAGAGCGAGGACTAAGGAAGTGGGAGAAATGTGAGTTAAAAGAGACTTGAGCCACTCAGGTGGCTCAGTAATAAGTTGTTCCCAAGCCACAATATGGGGAACCTGGTCAGGGTGTCCTGGGTGGGCGAAGATGACATCATGGTTTCTGAAAACGAGACAGGGATCAAAGGAGCCCTCAGGGGGCCAGCCAGTGCCGAAGGTTGGCCATTCCTGTGAACAAAATTTTTGGAGCTCTTCAAAGGTGACTGTGTCTCCAGAGAGGGTAGCCACCTGCTGAAAGTCTGAAAAATGAACACTGAGTAAATCGATAGGAGATGAGCAGATGCGAGTGGGGTTAGAATGACAGAAAGGAGACAGATAACAACACTGAGACCGAACAGACAGAAGAGGGCGTGACCGGGTTGATTAAGGAGAGTGGCCGGGAAAACGGCCAAAGCACTGCGTGTTGGGACCTCCAATGGAGGGTCCCACCCAGATCCAAAGGGCTTTATGTGAAGAGTCCAACGGCCATTGGTGGAGTCCGAGCGTCCTCCTGACTCCGCAGGCTCAGAGATCAATAGCGTGTCCGCCTATTCTCTATTGAGCCCCAGATTGTCTGGACACCAGAAAAACCAAATGGTGAGACTGGAAAAAGAAGTACTCACCGAGCGCTCCCAGGTAAACCAAGTCCAAACCAGGGGCTCCCCTTCGCCTTAGACCATCCCGGATGAGCCCCCAAGCTGTTATGCCTGGTCCGGTGTTGCAAGGAGGAAAAAGAGGCTGACTGGATTTGGAGGGTCGATTTATTCAGCTACGGTTAAAACAAGCTAGCCAGGCTAGGGACGCAGTCCAGTGCAAAGTTAGGAGCTGCGACCCCAAACTAGTTTCAAACAGAATTTTTAAAGGCAAAAACCACACGCAGGTGGTCGGGGATTGGGGGAGCTCGTTGTCTAAGTTACAGCCAATGGGGTGCTGACAAAACTGCTAGTCTGAGGTAAGCAGGAGTTGTGTTAACTTTTGATTGGCTCGAGTTAGGTAGGTACGTTATGTCTGGAACATTGTCCAACACTTCCAGGATGTTGGGGTTAGGTAAGCAGGATGTTAGTTCATGCTTCAGGGGTTGTGCTATGTGCTCTTTTCACTGATTGGTTGTTCTGAGCCTGAGGGGAATTCCAGACCAGGTCGAACATGGAGTCACTCTTGTTAGGGCCCTAGAGAGCCCTACAGTTACAAGCTTTGTGATACTGGAAAATAATATGACCATTCCAAACCACAGCTTCTATAAAGTGGCATACATCAACTAACTTCAAAAGTGTGTTGATGTGTGTGAGAATAGAAGAGATAATAATAATAACAACAACAATAATAATAATAATAATAATAACAACAGCTATTCTTTATCAAGTGCTCTCAAGTGCTCACTGTATGACAGGCATTGAATTAGAGACAATTAACCCCTGAAACAGTTCAGTAAAACAGATGCTGATATGTACATTTCAAAGATGAGAAAACCAAGGAAAAGAGTTTGAAGGATTTGTCTTACACAGGAACACATTAGTGATAAACAGTCGAATTAGGTTTTGCTTTTAAATCTATACTCATCTAATAGATAATTTGCTCATACAGTGCCTGAAACAGAAAATCAATTCTGTAGTATTGTGATAATCATTAATAATTGTGATAAACTTTAATATCATTATCTGGTTACACACATTTTCTACTCCCCACATATAAGCTGAGGCCTCTAGACTTTAGGGGAAATTTTCTAACTATATTTGATGCAGGTGGAACATAAGAAACTCAGGCCACCACATTGGAACTTTTGGTTAAAATAGGAAGTTGTAATAGCAATAATGATCCACTTAGAACATACAATTTTGAGAATAAAATTGGACCAAAGAAGAGAAGACATATACGTGTAGAAAATAATGACTATTATTATACATTTTATTTTGGGAATATGAGCAATATTCTGTGATGTTTAAAATGGTGATGGTGTTATATAATTGTAGAAAATAGCAAGAAAATCATATTTTTAATATAGGGACAGATTTATAACTGTCATAATTTATGTAAAATATGATAATGTATCATAGGTACTACAGGAGAGTTGTATCTATGGCTTCAATGTCAAATACTTAATCCAATCTTTCTTCAGGTTTATTTTTATTTTCTTTGCCTACTTTCTCAATAAAGGAGAAGCTGAGCAAATGCATGTAATTATCCTTTAATGAAAACACATCTTCTAAACAACAAAGCAGAATCACTACCCCAGGACTTCATCAGTTCCAAATGTAGTTCTTGACAAAGACTGGTAGTCCTGAAAACACTTTATGTTTTCAATAAGTTAAGCTTTCAGATGTCTCACTAATGGTATGCTCAAATCTCAAGTGACCAATCTCACATACAACTCCTACTGATCCTGTCTCTTTTGATCTTGCCAAATGTAAGGTTTTGTTCTTAAATCTATATTCCCTTTAAAGTATATTTCAAACAACTAACTTCAAGTCATGCTTATGGCTTAGGTTCTGTTTCACTAGTGTGAAATCTTAATCAACTGGAGTGGAGAATAGTTTGGAAAATGCTTAATAGCAATTTCAAATACTAATACTAATAATGAACAAAAATTATTTTCATTTCTTCCAAATACCAAATCTAAGGTTTTATTTCATGCCCTTAGTTCCCACTGATACTACAGTAGTATGATTTTTTTGCACACAATTATATTTTTTCATTATGCTTTCTAAAGATAAGGGGGACTATAGGCATAGATATTCATGGTACTTATATTAAGGTCATTATTTTTTACATGCATAATTTATATATCTATATAGATATATATATATAATGGTTAGGTAGACTATGTGATGAAAATGATCTTTTTAATAAGACACAAAGACTTAGGATGTAGCTCAAAGGTAGAAAATTTGCCTATCACATTCAAGGCCCTGGTTTCAATCCCTAGTGCTGGAAAACACACACACACACACACACACTAATTCAGAAAAAAAGGTAATGATCAAGATAACATAATTATCTAAAGACAGAGGTATTTATTAAAATCCTTATATGTATGAAATATGTGTTCTCAACATGCTCTAGAGCATCCATGGTGTTTAGTGAGGACAATAAAAATATTCAAAGAACATGCAGACACACTTTAAAAGTCATTAGATAGCCATGGTAGCACACACCTGTAATCTCAGTACATGGGAGGCTGAGACAGGAGGATTGGGGATTTGAGGCCAGCCTCAGCAATTTGTCGAAACCCTCCACAACTTGGCGAGACTTTGTTTCAAAAAAATGAAAAATAAAAATAAAGTAGGGCTAGATAAATCTTAAAAATACATATAATTCACACACACACACACACACACACACACACACATTTACATACATTAATCCTTGAATGGATATTGTCATATAGTGTTTTTCATTGTTTGAAATTAAAACTAATTTTAGAAATACTGTAATTATCATGACACTGAAATTATCTTTGTGAGAAAACTACACAAAGCCTATGAAAGACTGGCAGATAAACTAAAATATTTAACATAATGAAGGCATATCCAAGTAAACTCATTTTTTTTTTTTTTGCGGTACCAGGGATTGAACCCAGGGGCGTTTTACCTCCGCGCCACACCCCTGGCCCTATTTTTTATACTTTATTTTGAAACCGGGTCTCACAAAGTTGCGGAGGGCCTCACTAAGTAGAGCAAAAGAGAGACAGGGAGAGAGAGAGAGAGAGAGAGCTGAGGCTGGCTGCGAACCTGGATCCTCCGGTCTCCGCCTCCCAAAGTACTGGGATTACAAGCGTGCACCACCACGCCCGGCAAGTAAACTCATTTAATTGACACACTGATCAAATACCCAAGCCAAAATTAACATTAAAAACAAACTTTCTAAGACTACATTATCAGATCTTAAGACTTAAACATAATTCAATAATATTGTATAAGTAGAAGGAAAGACATATCAATCAGTGAAATTCTTAAAAGACCCACACTTCTAGGCCATTTGCATATTGATAAAAGCACTAACCTAACTCAATGGAAGAATGATGGGCTTTTCAACTAATGGTGCTAGACAACTGGATTTAAATACATAAAAAACAAACCGCTATACACATCTCAACACATATTAAAATCAACTCAAATCATAGGATTATATGTAAATATATTTATAAAATTTCTAGAAGAAAATATAGAACATCACTGTGACCTTCAGCTAGTGAAGATTTCTTATAGAATATAAGTGCTAAATGTTTGAAAAAACTTCCAAATAAGACTTCATCAAAATTAAGAGTAATTTTTCAAAAATCACTAGCAAGGCTCAGGATGTAGTTCAATTATGGAGCACATGCTTGGCATATGTGAGGCCCCAGGTTCCACTCCAAGAACTATCCAAAAAAAAATCTAAGAAAATTAAAAGATAATCCATAGGTTAAATGAAAATATTACAGAAACATGTCTTATAAAAGACTTAGTTCCCATTGATATAGAAAGAACTCTAACAAATAATAAGCAAACAAACCTCATTAAAAATGTGCAAAATATGTGAATAATCACTGTTAGAGTCTCAAAAAAAAGTTATCTCATCTTGTAAAGACATGTCATTTTGCAGGCCTCTTGCTGACCAGAAAATTCCCAAGTCTTTCTGAAATACACTCAAATCCCTCTGCTTACAGAAAATTCCCATTGCCCTACTTAACCTAGCTGTAATTACCCAATTAACTTCCCTTAACAGCCCTCCCAAGCAATGACTAAATACTGCTCTCCCTTACCCCATAGAATCTCCCCTTAAACAACCTATATAAGCTTCTAGTTTGTAAGTGGACATAGGCTCCAAACTTTCCTGGAGAACCCCTCCACAAGTTCTATCCCAATAAAGCCTGTACTGCTATTGAGCCATCTTATGTCTCCTCCTTTCTCCCAGAGCCTTTCAGACACTTCAATTCAAAAGCAGTAAATATTGAATATATGAATGAATGAATGAATGAATGAATGATGCATTTTTCTTTAATGTCAAATCAACTAAAACATAACTTAAAGCTGGAAAATGATCAAATAAGTGAAGATTCCATGCTTCTATGAGAAAACGAATAGGATTCTTATCCTTAAGGATGAGATTTAAGAGTAGGTGTTCATGAGTGTCTTATGTATATAAACTTGGGGAGATGTGGTAGTGGAACAGAAACAGAAACTGTCAGCACTCCATGGATAAAAGAAACAAATGCAAAAGAAAAAGGGTAAACAACCAAATAAAGTGTCTATCATATCTTATTCTAGGAGAAAATTACACAGAGAATCACATTCACTTGTATTTCCATGTAAATATTAAAGTATATGCACTTGATTATTATTATGAGCAATACTGAACCAGTGTCCCTAGGAGAAGCACAGATCAGGTTCCTATGAAGTTCTACTCACAACATTTTTGTGAGCTTGTATGATTTCAAGTGTCATATGAAATTATACAACTTAAACTACTACTGAGTAGTGTTCTGTATCAATACATGAACTTGCTTTATGTGTGTTTCTGTTTGTATTGGTCAGGGTTCACTAGATCAACAGAATTCACAGAATGAAAAAAAAAGGATTTATTAGATCAGCTCACGATGTAGTCCTGAGTTTCGACTGCACGTGAAGAATCAGAGGAATCAGTAGCTGGTCGGGCAGTCTAAGAGCTGGAGCCTTAGGATTGAAGCAACCACCAATTCAGTCCAGTCCAAGATGTGAAGATAAGGAAGCTCTTCGGAGAAATGATGGTGAAGTTTCAGTTCGAAGAAATGGAGGCCGACGATCTCAGATGAAAGCAGAAGATCAAGAAGCTCTTCAAGGAAACAGCAAAGTTGGAGACCGATGATCTCAGACAAGAGCAGATGCGTTTTCTTCAGGAAGAGTCGCGGCTCCCTCTACACGGCTTTCTCCTTCTTTTATCTAAGTCCTGCACCTATCAGAACCCTGCTACCCACATTTAGGGCAGGACTTCAGGTTCAATCTGCTGTTACACAACCAAAGTCACATGATCTTAGGTGGGTCAAGTTGACAAACCAGACCAACTATCACACTGTTTAAAGAAAACTAGTTTAATATGTATACTGATGCATTAATATTATACTCAAGGCCAAAAGTTCTATGGCTCATTCCTGAGTAAAGTTTTCCTAACACACATAATCTTCTCCTAATACACATCATGATCTTTTCATGTTTAATAACACTAGACAGCACTGTTGCACTAGGATTGAGGCCATTTAAGCAGGGAAATGGATGGAACTAGAGAATATTATGCTAAATGAGATTAGTCAGTCTCAGAAAGAAAATAGTTGTATATTTTCTCTCATATTTGGAAGCTAGAGAAAAATAGGGTAACAAAAGAGACTCTAGATAAAGGAGGAGAGACTTCACTGAGTGTTGGAGGAGGTTTAGAGGAGGGAGAGGATGGGAAGAAGACTTGATGGAACCAACAGTTCAAATAGTACTATATGCATATACAAAATTATCAATACCAATCTCAATAACATTATGGAGAAGGGAAGGGAGCAGTGTAAGATCCAATGGTAAATACAACAAGTACTGTGTGCATGTATGTTCTCTCCTCTGCACCTCATAATGATGTATAATTACAATGCACCAATAAATGTATATTTAAAATGACAGTAAAATATAAAAAAGACTGTGAAAAGCATAACACTAGATGACCAAAAAAAGCCACTTGTTTACAGTCTAAGAGCTGAAATAAGAAGGCAGAGTATGATCTCGTTTTATCTTTTCTGAGAATGTGTACCATCTATTGACTCAAATTTTGATTTGTGGGCTACAAATAGATTTTATTTAATCTTCAGATTCACAGATGAAGAACTCACAAATAATGGGCATCAATTGTATGTACAAGTAGCTTAAGAAAATAGATATTAAGAGTTTTTTGGTAGATGAAGTGTTTTTTATTTCACTAACCATGATTTCTAGACTCAGAAAAATAATTGCTAAAATTATTGATTCCTATTCAAGTACTGTGGTTTGAATGTGTCCTTTCAAACATCAAGTGTTGTCCACGTGTTTGTATTAAAAGGTGGGGTCTTTAAGATGCAATTAGGTGATAATGCTTCTTGTCTCAAGAATAAAATGAAGGTACTTAGAAAAGAGGCTTCACTTGGAGGCAGAATGCTCCTGGGTTCAATCCCCAGTACTGCAAAAAAAAAAAAAAAAGAAAGAAAAGAGGCTTCACATAGCATTCAGCTAACTCGCATTTCTGCTTTCTGCCATGAAATGCACCAAGAAAGCCCCCACCAGACACCGTATGATGGACTTAACTTTCAGAATTGTGAGAAATAAATTTCTGTTTTTTATAAAATACACAATCTTATGTATTTTGTTGTAGGAGTACAAAAGGTAGGTATAGTTAATAGTCATGACACTTTTCTATAATGCTAAGAAAAATTATGTAAGTCAATTGATCTATTAAAAAATGTGAGCCGGGAGGGATGGCACACACCTATAATCCTAGTGCTTGGGAGACTGAGACAGGAGGATTGCAGATTTTGAGACCAGCCTCAGCAACTTAGTGAAATCCTTAGCAACAGAGTGAGACTCTGTTTCAAAATAAAAAAAGGCTAGGGTTGTAGCTCAGAGGTAGAATGCCCCTGGGTTCACCCCCTCACTACAAAAGAAAAAAAATGTGATTTCTTAAACAAAATGTGTTTTCTATTTTGTAATAGTGCAGTATGTTAAAAATAGGTGATGGAATGTAAGTTTGTTTGTAAGACTTACTTATTTGAGTTTAAAATCTGATAATATTCAAAATACCATATGGTTGACTATTGGTAGGTAATTAATACCAATCCATCTAGAATCTCCAAAAATATATCTTTCAGGACTAATTTCTTTTTCAAGGTAGGCTATTATTTTTTTCTGTCATCTAAATCTAGAACATATTGTTTACAATAGGGAAATAAAATGCATTGAAAGACACAGTTATTTGTGATGCAGTTAATAGCCATATTAAATTAAAGCCTCATTCTGTGTTGTGGCAAATTTCACACCTCAAATGTAATTCATTACAGAGCCCAAGCATGTTATCTTCATATTGTTTGCACATATGTATCAAGTCAGAATTCAAAAGTTCAAGAATTAATCAGTAAACATGTGCATTTAAGCAGAGAGTGGTGGCACATGCCTGTAATCTCAGTACTTGAGAGGCTGAGACAGGAGGATTGCAGGTTCAAGGACAGCCTCAGTAACTTAGTGATGCCTTCTGCAACTTGGTGAGACTCTGTTTCAAAATAAAAAATAAAATAGGCTGGGGGCATAGCTCAGGGGTAGAATGGCCCTGAGTTCAATCCCCAGTACCACAAAAACAAACAAACAAAATATGCATTTAAAGTATTCTTTAAATCATCAGTGCCTATTTTTTCATTATTCTCACAGTTCTTTTAATTTTGACTCCATTGTATCTGTTATCTAATAATATTGAGGGAAAACATGGTATAAAATCATATAATTTAAACTACTGCTGAGTTTTTAAGATAAATTAAAAACTAACTTGACATTAATATTACCAGTATTACATCAGTTTAGAACATGATTGATTCGCTCATTTCCTATTTTAAAAATTACTTCATGCAATTTTTATTCTTACCAAGCATTCTTAGGTTCTTCTTCCATCCATCCCTGTTTCCCAATAAGGAAGACATAAAGTCGTGGAGATATAAGGGATGCATATATTCTCTTCCTTGTTGGTAGAACATGATTCTCAAAAGCTTCATCCTAGTAGATAACTGATGAAGGCACACATCTTCAGTTCTTTAGAAAGATAGCTTATAACTTGGTAAAGACTGGTTTTAGAAATTAATTAAGATAAAGCCGGGCATGGTGGTGCACGCTTGTAATCCCAGTACTTGGAAGGCTGAGACTGGAAGATCTGGGTTCACTGCCAGCTTCAGCTACTTAGTGAGGCCCTCTGCAACTTAGACACTGTTTCAAAATAAAAAATAGGGCTGGGGGTGTAGCCCAGAGGTAGAATGCCCCTGGGTTCAATCCCTGGTACAGCTGGAAAAAAAAAAAAAGAACTAAGATAGAAGATAGTTAATTATTAGAAAAAAACATTTAACAGCTTTATTTACAGCATTACAACTTTTCCATAATATGTCACAGCTTCTTTTCCTAGGCATTAACAAATACATTTTTACATTTATTAGCAAGTATTCCCAAATAGGTCACAAACAATAGCTGTACTATGGAATATTATTTCCTAATAACAATGCCAGACTAATCTCACTAACTTGGGCATTCGGGCTGCATAGGCAGTTCCGTTCCAGGAGGTCATCATGGGATTCACGTTCTTTCATCTTGCTTTCCACCATTCTAAAATATTTGACTTTTGTTTCCAGGGTCTGTGCAGAATCTCAATTATGACCTTCAGTTTTAGCTCATGAGAAGAGTGAAAGAGAGGAAGTGATGGCTTAGTTAACGATTTGAGTCCAAAATGTTCCCTAAGGCCCATGTGCTAAAGGCTTTGCCCCCTTTTTGGTGTGATTGGGAGTTGATGGAAACGTTAAGGGGTGGGGCCTAGTGGGAGATCTTCAGGTCTTAGGTGTTGGGGGCATTCCCTCAAAGGGATTAGTGAGACTCCAGCTCATTCCTTTTCCTCTCTCTTTTGCTTTTCATCCATAACTTAGTTCTTCTAGGTACTTCTGCCATGATGTGTTCCACCCCCCACCCCAAACCACAGGCATAAAAACAATGTGCCTGCCTTATGATGGACTGGAACCTCCAAGGAGCCAGAATACACCTTTTCTCTTTATGAATTGATAACCTCAAGCCAGGTGTGGTGGCGCACAACTGTAATCCTAGTATGTGGGAGGATGAGACAAGAGGATTGCAGGTTTGAAGAGTCTCAGCAACTTAGCTAGGCTCTCAGCAACTCAGCAAGACCCTGTTTTCAAATAAAAACTAAAATAGGGCAGAAGGTGTAGTTCAGAGGTAGAATGCCCCTGGGTTCCATTCCCAGTACCAAAAAAAAAAGATAACCTCAGATACTTTTATAGTAATGGATATTTAACTAACATAGGAAGTATGCAATATGATTACTAAGTAATATTCATATTCATTTCAGTATCCTGAAATGGATACTGAAGTATATATTTAGTCTTTGCTATAATTCTTCTGTAGTTGTTGTTTTAACTGAGATTGTATTAAATAAGATGTGCAGTTTAAATTTGGAATATTACAAGAAGTTAGTTACATTTCTTTATATTTTCTTAATATTTATAAAAAGAAAATGGGAAACAAATTTTGTAGAAAACAGGAAACAGTTATTTAATGAACTTAAATATCTCAATTTGTTAAAACTTTCATTTTCTCTGTCAACTGATATACTTTAAGGCTATACCAGGTATGGTAGTACTTAGAAGGAAATGACAACAGATATTTATTTAGGTCAAAATAATTTAATCAATAACTATCATTGATTTTTTTCTTTTAATATATGGTATTTTGAAATACTGTGTGCATAGTGAAACATAAAGATATAATTTGTAACCTTTTGGATATGTCTACTAATATTCCAAATATTGCTATTGAAAAGATTGTGATTTTAATTATGTAAACTTTCAAGTCATAAGTTTTATATATATATGTACATATATAAAATTTCTTAGAGCACTTTGACATTATAAAACATTGACAGCCCTATTTTATTTTTTATTTTGAAACAGGGTCTCACCAAGTTGCAGAGGGCATCACTAAGTTACTGAGGCTGTCCTTGAACCTGCAATCCTCCTGTCTCAGCCTCTCAAGTACTGACATTATAAAACATTATAAAACAGCACTTCGACATTATAAAATATCAGATGATATTAATTTTTAAAAATTCATAGTCTAATATTTTAGAGAAAAAACACCTATTTTTATATGAGTATATTTTAAAATATTTGGATATGATAAAAATTACACAAAAGTATCTAAAAGGGAAAAATAAGTTCACATTTTAAATTTTCCAAGTTAACATTTTACTTTGTTAGTTTTTTTAGACTATTAATGCATTTTAAATGCCAAACTAAAAATGTTTAATTTAAACTTTTGAGAATTTAAGAATAAAATTAGTGTTAGCAGGTAAGGTACCTTCATACGCAAGGCTATTCTAAAAATATTTTTATTTTTATTTATGTTCTATTTCATTATGCATTCTGGTAGAATTCATTAAATTGTTATTGTGTGGCCTCATTGATCTAAGAATGAATATAAATACAGGAGTTACTAATGATTTATGGTAATAACACTTAGTTTTGTAAGAACCAGTGTATTATTTTTTTCTATTTGATTTATGTGTTTTTGCTATATGTCCCACACCACTAATTTCATATAAGTCCTGATTTTTATAAAAATAAGACACTGAATTGCTTAATCTCACAAGGAGATCATCCACAATATATCCAAAAATGGCTTTTTCGTTGTACATTATTCTGTGTCAAAATAAACTTTGTCACTTCAATCTATTGATTATATAATTTGTATTAATGCCTATTCTCTAATATTGGTAAAAATGAGTATTGAAAATGTGCAATTTCTATTAGAAGTTGGTTTGCTGAACATACTGCTTCAGGTCCAATGTGATACTTTAAGTCAATATCCTATTAAAAAAAGGCCCAAGCAAGTATTTTTAGCTTTTTGCTTTCTTTCATTATTTTTTGTTGTTGTACTTCAACCTAAACTTATTAACTCAACTGGAAGAAATAATGTTATATAATAAAACTAAGTTATATATAGAAATTTCTGTAAAGTAAAAACAAACACAGCAAGATTAAAAACATCCATGTCTTATAATGCAGAGGCAAGTACATAATATAGGTTTTAATAAAACTTTGTGAAAATACAAATAAATTTGGTACATTGTTAGTCTGTAAGTTAATATTAATCAAAGCTATGTATATCTGTGGAGAAAATTATTGTCAAATCAACCATAACTGTCTGAAAACACTGAGATAATTTTTGCAGGAATATTTAGTGTGATAGGGTCAGCAAGCATCTGGGAGAATTTTGAACTACAAAAATAAAGTGATAGCAAAATATAGAGTTCAACAGAGTGCATTTCTGGATTAAAAGAGAAAACTGAAAAGAACATTAAATTATTGTGAATATTTGAGTCCCCACAGTTAAGATTATAAAGAGAAAAAGAGTACTAAAGAGACATAGGGCTAGGAACAGGAGTGGGGTAGGAAGGATACGTGTAGTCAACACTGAATATATGATAACATATAATTGTATATTCAGAATAAGATAAAATTATGCCAAGTGTACAATCTCACAAAAATAAAAAAATTAAAAACTTCTTGGCTTCTGATAATTCAAATCAAAGAAAAAAAATTTTCTTTGGTACTGGGCATTGAACCCAGGGACATTCTATCTCTGAGCTACACCCCAAGCCCTATTTTATTTATTTATTTAATTTGAAATAGGTTTTGCTACATTGCTGAGGGCCTCGCTGAGTTGCTGAGGCTGGCTTCAAATCTGCTATCCTCCTGTGTCAGTCTTCCAAGTACTGGGATTACAGATGTGAGCCGTACCACCCAGCCAAATCAAGGATTCATAAAAAGTTCATATTTGCATCTCAGAAGTAGTTCTAGGCACGTTATCAAAGGATGAAAAATGGTATACTTCTCTATGTAGTACAGTCCTTGATTTAGGATGATTCATTATTATTACTTTTTTACTTTACTTGAAAATGACAAAAAAGTTAACAAAAAGACAATACTAAGTGAATATTCACTAAAGTCATCAATTTTCTGAAACATTGCTATTCAATATCATAAGATAGTGAAACACCCTTGCTTGACGAACCTGAGTCATTTTAACACAGAGAATCCTCCATTGGTAATCCAGGAACAAGATTTCAGATTTCCAAACACAATATTTACATATTTATCTTTGTGTGCATGCACAGCACTGGGGATTAAACCCAGGGGTGCTTTGCCTCTGAGCCACACCCCCCAGATTTTTTAAATTTTTATTTTGAAATGGTTTTGCTTAGTTAGCATGCCACTGGACTTGAACCTGAGGTCCTCCTGTCTCAGTCTCCCAAGTACTGGGATTACAGGCAGGTGTGAATCACTGTGCCAGTTTACATATTTATCTTAAGTTTTAGTTTCCAAAGAAAATAGAGCCCTGGTTAAGCTAAGCATTCAAGACCTGATATTAAACCCTGCTTTGCTGAGACTATCAAACCATTGTTTCAATTGAATTTTACCTTAAACACACCTTTTCCCCAAATCCTAAATCAACAATGTCATTTTCTTTTTTTGGTGAGAGAATTACAGTGTTTACTACTAGAAACCCTCCTTTGTTGTAGCAATCTAAAATAATCTACCTTTGTTAGACTGAAATCTGTCGCTCATGGTCAGTATCAGTTTTTTTCTTCTTGTATTCAGAAAATTATCACAGTATTTTCTATCTACGTATACATGGATATTGAATATTATTGACTTAGTGGAAATGTATAAGTGTAGAATTTTTTCATTTTATTTTTCATCTGTGGTATTGAATATTTCATTTTACATATATATTTTTTCTAAAATCAATTAAATTCTTTTTACTTTGTAAACTAATAATAAGCAGTCTATATTGATAATACTTTGTATTCAAATTATTTATACAGATTACCTTAATTAAAATATTGTGCACATACACGCAAGTAAGTATATTCTTAATAAAATGTTTCTCTTTTTTACCCAATTTTTACAGATAGTTTTTGTCTCCAGTAATATTTATTCAATAAGTAATAGGCTAAAATATTGTTCTAAAATGTGATGGATGTTTTTACACTGCAAGGATATTTCTTTAAGCCCCAGAATTATTTCTCCCAGTTTCATTTATCATTGCTGACAAGTAAAGCTATTAAAAAAAAAAAACTCACTTCTTTCTCTGGAGAACTCTTAAAAATAGACAATGTAAAGAGAAATACTTCTTTATATTAGGAATGCCATCCTTTCTGTTTTCCAGGATCTTTAAGACACACTATTTTACATTATTTTTATTGTATTAGGACAGGTCTAATCTAGTGAAAATATATGGAAATTACCTAAATGATGTCAAAAGGGACTGAGGGAACAAATGGGGTTTCCAACAAGAATTAGATTTAATGTTCTGAGAACTTTCAATTCCCTCTGCCAGTGCGTTTTTCACACGTTAACCTTCTGGATAATTTTACATATATTGTTCCATCTTCTCCTCAGAATAGAAATCATGGCCTGGACTTTGGTTACTTTCATGAGAAAATGTAAAATCCCTTATATCCCTATAGGAATACATTGTTTAGTTTCACACATCTGTGGCAATTAATCCCAGAGTTTTAAAAGTTTGCAGACATTCGAAATTTGATGAAGTGATTTTTTTGCACAACATAACAAAAAACCTGCCATTTAACTTTGAACTTTTATTAGATTTAACAAAATATGTTTCTGTATACTTTTGACCCTATAAATACAATTTGACAACTGTCTCAAAGGATGTGCTACTTAGAATTATTAATTAATTAGCTAATTATTTTTCTAGAATAATATTAGCTCTACATTATACCAAAGACATGATTTAGTAGCTATTAATTTTCAATATGAGAAGTAAATGTGCCAGGCATGGTGGTGCACACATACAGTCCCAGTACTTAGCAGGCCGAGACAGGAGGATCACAAGTTCAGGATCAGTCTCAGCAATTTAGTGAGACCCTCAGCAACTTAGTGAGACCCTGTTTCCAAAAACAAAAACAAAAACTAAAAACAACAGGGCTGGGGGTGTGCCTCGATGGTAGAATGCCCCTGGGTTTAATCCCCAGTACCAAAAAAATAAAATAAAAGATAGATAGATAGATAGATAGATAGATAAATGAGAGAGAGAGAGAGAGAAGTAAAGTTATGTATGTTAAAATTCAATAATAAACATTATTTTAATTATTTTAAAGGGAAGGTATATTAAAAATTTAAAATAAAGAGAAAGAAACACTATTTAATCCTTGTTTCAATTAGCATCTAGTAGGGAAGATATTAAATTGCTACTAAAAACTCATGCAAATTTTTAAGTTATAAAATTGCTGTTACAAAACTAGAAGAAAGAACTATATTTGTAATGAGATGGAAGGAAGGAAGGAAGGAAGGAAGGAAGGAAGGAAGGAAGGAAGGGATTTAAGAATATATTCTGTGTATTACAGAGAGGAACAACATTGATCAGGGCATACTCCATTAAGAACCTATCCTTTAGCTGGACGTGGTGGCACACACCTGTAATCCTAGTACTTGGGAGGCTGAGACAGGAGGATCACAGCTTTGAGGCCAGCCTCTAGCAACTTAGGGAGGCCATTAGCAACTTAGTGAGACCCTGCCCTGCTCCAAAATAAAGTGGAATAATAAAATAGGGCTGCAGGTATACCTCAGAGGTAGAATTCTTGTGGGTCCAATCCCCGGTACCACAAAAAGAAAAAGGAAAAAGAAAAAAACATTGCTCTTTGAAATTGTCCTTGAAACTCAGAGACTGGGTCTTTGCCTTAGTGCAACTCTAGTTTATGAGAAATCCCAATTTACAATAGTGCCTCCCCTCATTGATGGATTCCCATGGCTCTCTCATGTTTCTGCATGCTTTGTATCAGCTTTAAATCTATACTATCTTTTCAGAGATGTTTGCATAGCAAATAATCTTGAAAGATACGGTGTTTCCCTCTAATGCAGCGAAAATGTATTCACTGACCAGAAAAAACAGAGATAATGTCTTCCTCCCACAAAATGGTGGAATAGGTTTATCCGTAACCCTCTTTGAAAGACTGGGCTTCCTAAGCTCATAATTTCTTGGCCACAACACAAACCCACCATATATAGAGCATCCACATGACCCCACCTGTGCGTGACTGCTATGGGTTTAGTAGAGGATGAAAACCTGAAGCTCACAACCAATGCCTATCGATTAAAAGCCCCTTGTCTGTAGAAAAAGGTAAAGAGGAATATAAAATAAGATATGGAGGAGGGAAACTAGCATGACCTTGTAGGTGGAACCTCTTGGGCTAATCCAATGCACTGTTACGCACATTCAATACACTAGGTGTGTAGTAGGGATTGCTGTGTTATGTGCTTATACATCCCATCCTGTAAGTGTCAGAGGGACACTTTTCTGACCTAGAAAGAGCTACAGATAGGAAGATGCTAATGCACACATGCTCCTGATCTTTGCCACTAATGAATGGATCAGAATTCAGTATAAGTGCCTCTACCTTCTGATGCCAAAAGCCTTCACAAACAGGTGAGGTCCTGTTGGTCTACACGTCAAAGCCTCAGTCTCCACACCTGACTGTCTGTGACCGATGATTTTGACTAGAGCCCTGGCAAAGGGCAGGAGCATCCAGCCAGAGGATTTCACCTTGCATTTTCTCTGATGTGACTACCAGGGACACAGCTTAGGAAGAGTAGCTGCTCACTTGCTGCTGTGTTCTTGTTGAACCCATGTACCTGCCCATGAAGGGCAAATACCTCTGTGACTCAGATGTTCTCTTTCAGATGTGAGTCAACTTTAAATACAAGGACTAACAAGGTGGGAACAACCCCCAAATCCCTCTTAGCAAATGTAAATGGTATAATTGTGGGAAATTTTGCATTGGCCATGGATTTATACTAATGCAGTAAAAATAAAATTAATTCTTAAAAAGAAGAAAGATACAGCAGAATCAACTCCAGGAACATCTCAGTTTTACATGAAACTAAGATAGAGTAACTTGTGAGCTTGCAAGTTTTAAAAATCTCATACTTTTCAAAATTGTTGACAGTGGAATATTGGGATTCTTTTTTTCCCTCTGAAAATGAACAACTTTTACTTATTACTTTTGCCTATAATTATTATCTGTGTGATTATACAGGTTTGATTAAGTTCAGTTATTGTGAACTTAAATATTATGATATAAATATTAATAATATATTTTACTTTTATCTAAAATTATTTACTATAATTTTAACTATACCACATAAATATCAATATTCATATCTACCATGTATTTTTCTTATAAGAGAAAAATGTTTTGAATACCTTTTCCAAATTGTCTTTGGTTTGTAAAACTTTTAATACTAAAATTATTTGTTAGTATCAAACATGACATCTCTTAAGGTTGTCATGAGAATGAAATAGGAAAACACATATAAATTGTTAAACACACTGCAAAGCTCACACTATACCATAATACTGATTTTTAGGTGTAATTATTGACAGTTATAAATGGAATAAATAGTTTAAACTAATCAAAATATCTCAGAAAATAATATTCTGATCTAGAATTCAAGAATTTGTTAATTTCTAATTAAATTGTCTTTTTATTACATATTCAAAAATATGTACAAGCAATTTTATAACCTCAATAGATGGTGCTTTACAATTATAACCACCATTCATACTTTTTTTTCCCTGCACTAAACATTGTATTAAAACTTACAGCCAGGCGTGGTGGCGCACACTTGTAATCCCAGTACTTTGGGAGGCGGAGACCGGAGGATCCGGGTTTGCGGCCAGCCTCAGCTCTCTCGCTCTCTCTCTTCCTGTCTCTCCCTCTCTCTCTCTCTGTCTCTCCCTCTCTCTCTCTCTCTCCTTAGTGAGGCCCTCCGCAACTTCGTGAGACCCAGTATAAAAAATAGGGCCGGGGGCATAGCGCTGAGGTAGAACGCCCCTGCGTTCAATCCCCGGTACCGCAAAAAAAAAAAAAAAAACAACAACAAAAAAAATCTTACTGATTTTTTTTTCATGCCTGTCTTTTTCCCCTTACTAGACTTTGAGCATCTCAAGGACAAGGACTATGTTTTCTTCACCTTTGTATTTCCTACACCTAGCATGCAAACTAGTACAGAGTGAATGCCTGTTTTTTATAAGGATACACAATAATAAAAATATATGAAAAAAGTTTCTTATGCTTATTATATGTGAAGGGCATTTAAATTTATATTTTAATGGTATGTTAGTGTTCATCAATAAAATGCATATTTTCTATATCTTGAAAATACTTCATTCAGATGTTTTTCAGTTTTAAAAAGTGTAGCAGATAGCACTATATAAAGAATTGATTCCTTTATAATGAAGGATATTATACAAGCATAAAAAACATTGTCAAAGTCATGTAGTCTTAAGTCCTGAAACTGGGAGGAAAACATATGTTAACTACTTGAGTGGAAAAATAAGCTTCATTATTTTAAAATCAGAAATTATGTCAATCATTCAGACTTTCAGGAAAGACTGAATCACTGTGCTGAGACTTGGAACAAAGTATGTATCAACATATATTTTAGTATAAGGAGGGAGAAAAGCAATTCAGAGAATATGAGGTTTAAACAATGTACAATTTTTATATCACACACACAAAAAATGAAGATTTAAGTATAGCCCAGTCAAACTACAAGACGTAAGAGAAATAAAACTCCAAGTGTGCAACTACGAATTCAAATCAATTATTTATGATGGTTAGGCTGTGCAAATCAATATCTGTACTGTATGAAATAGCTAAAGAAAGATGCACAGTTTGAATCCTCCCAGATATTGAACTAAATCGACTCATGCCCATTTGGAACAACATTAATTTTAGTCAAGATTTATGTGCTAAAGTGTTTATAGAGTAAACATTGAAACTAGCTAAAATGAGATTCAGGGAGGAAAATACACAAGGAAGGTGATCTAATTTAAAGACTTCAATTCTAATATATATTTAGGTTGTAAACCTAATCTGCAACAGCATTGTATTTTTTTGTTCCTAATAGCAAAAAATCTAAACACTGCTAAAAAGAATATACACTAGAAATAATGGATTAAATAGATCTCTGAAAGTAAGCATGTTAAAAATTTCTGGGATATGGCTGAGTATTCAATAAAAAATAGCTCAAAGGTAGATATATATAGAAGTATTGTGTAAGGGAATTTTCAGAACGAAGGCCAGCAAAGTATGTGCCCATGCCAAACTCCAGTCATTCTCAATGACTTTTCAACAAAAGTAACTATTGTAGAAATTTCCACTACCACTTTATCTGAAGCCTGCAAGTCAGTAAGTCTCACATGCTTAGCCACCCACATCTGGTTGCTATGGAAAGGACTTCAGACAGAATTCTCTATTGCAAAAGCTGTCAGGTCTGCGTGTCTTCTTTCTTCATCACTTCTGCACATTAATGATTTGCTTTGATGTTTGATTGTTCACTAGAGTTTAATTACTGGCGTCTATTCATTTCTAAATCAACTGTTTTCCTATTATGTAGCTTTATGATGAGGCATCTTCAAGTTCTTCAGAATGCAACAAACAGATTAAGTGAAAAAATAAACTTTTCTTTCCCTTTCTATGTGTGGTCTATATCAGACATAAGAGGCCTATGGATTCTGAGATAAAAAAGATGCACATTTAGGGACCAGTGTTCCATGTGAAACAAAAAGATAACAATGTTGAATAAAGATTAGACCATGGACTAATCGAGAAGTGTCTAGAATAAAACAGTTAAGGTATAATATCTAAAATCTCAGTATGGAAGGCATAAAAGTAAAACTGAATGTATGCATATTACAGAATATGTGCTCAAAAATTTGAGTTTTTAAGTTAAGGTTTTCCTGGAAAACCTTGCTGTATCCTGCCCCTCCAACAGACCATGCTAAGATCATGGCTTTATTGACTCACTCAAGTGCCTATCTTGTATTTTGTAAAGATGATTGAGTCATAATGCTATATGCTGTGTAGACAACAAATCAGTATGTTATGGGGAATTGCTTTTCTCATTTTTTTGTGGAAAAACATAGTTTAAAATCATAAGCACAAGTTTTTGCTAGTTTATTAAGATGCAAAAATAACATTTAGAATTCTTATAAATGTTTGCTTTTTATTTTTTAATTTAATTTAATTTAATTTAAATTTTTTTTGGTACTGGGGATTGAATCCAGGGGCATTCTACCTCTGAGGTACACCCCCAGCCCTATTTTTATTCTTTATTTTGAAACAGGATCTCACTAAGTTGTGGAGGGCCTCACTATGTAGATGAGGCTGGCTGTGAACCTGCGATCCTCCTGTCTCAGCCTCCCAAGTACTGGGATTACAAGCGTGCTCTCAATGTTTTAAATAAAGTACTGACCATTTTAGTGGGATCCTTTTTTATCCATTCTGATCATGATGTACAGCCTTCTTTCTGCTTCCATCTCAACAACTATATAACATGATTTTATTAAAAGCTGGTATTCATTACTCCAAGCCCTAAAATACTAATCCTTTCATTGGAGTATAATCCAAAGTATATCCTTCAATCTATCTTCATTGTCAAGAGCTGAACTAGAAAAAGATGAGTAACTAGTTATCAGGATGGCTAATAAAACATACCAAAATGAATGTAATAGTCAAAGTTTCACTTTTTTGGAATAGTATAAGTAAGCATTTGGGCTCCCTCTGGGGTCACTTTTCCCGTTGAATATCACTGGGCAAGTGTCAGATGTATTAGCACAAATGATCTCAGTGCCAAGGGAGCCCTTGGCAAAGGCTCTGGCATTATATGGACCTTGGGACTTGCTAGAGGAAGATGGAGAAGGCATAGCAATGGAAAATTATGAGTAGTGAGAATGAAGAAACGTGTCTTCCAGGCTCACCTCTCCCCCAATAAGATCTTTGCCAAGGCATCTGGAGAAGCCCCAGTGAGGGCCCATAGTGCAGAGGCATTTGATTGGTGGTAACTGGGTTAAGGATGCAGATAAGTGTAAGAGTATGGCTGGCCGGTGGTTCCTTGGGTCCATAACTGCAACTCTTAAGAGACTATCATGCACTGGCGATTCACCAAGTCTACTATGAAGAAGGCAGCTTTCTGCTATGAGACATGCTAGGAAAGTTCTTTGTTACTGCCTATGATTGAGCTTAAAAGGTCACACCTAGTATTTTTCCTCAACTCCCCCACTTGACTTTTCATTGCCTGAGAAACTGTCTACTCCATAAGAACCCAAATGGATCAGACTTTGAAGGGTTATGACAAAAGACTTGCAAATACTGAGACCACAGAAGACCATAGTCATTACTGAGGGCTCTCTAAGCATGATGAGCAGGCCCACCTGGTGGAGTGAATACAGCTGTGAGTGTCAGCCTTTACCAAGCTAGGGAAACATGTCCCATAGCCAGAGTCTACTGTAGAAATCCAGGAAGCACCTCCTTAAATTTCTTTTTAATCTTATTCCTAACCTGGCCTGAAGCGTCAATTTAGGCACAATAGAAACTGGCTGTATTGGACAGGGTTCACTAGATTAACAGAATTCACAGAATGAGTATATTTGAAAAAGGGATTTATCAGATGGGCTTACAGTTTGAGGCAATGTAGTCCCAAGTTCTGACTACACATGGAGAGTCAGAGGAACCAGTAGCTGGTCGAACGGTCTAAGAGCTGGAGTCTTAGGATCGGAGCAACCACTAATTCAGTCCCAGTCCAAGACGTGAAGATCGGGAAGCTCTTCGGAGAAACGATGGTGAAGTTTCAATTTGAAGGACTGGAGGCTGAGAAGATCAAGAAGCTCTTCAGAGAAAGGCGAAGCCGGCAGCCGATGATCTCAGGCGAGAGCAGATGCGTTTTCCTCGGAAAGAGCACTTTCTACGCGGCTTCTCCCTCTTTATCTAAGTCCTGCACCTATCAGAATCCTGCTGCCTACATTCAGGGCAGGCTTTCTGTTTAATCTGCTGTTATACACCCAAAGTCACATGATCTTGGTTGTGTCATGATCAGGTCAAGTTGACAACTTAGATTGACTATCACACTGGCTAATGAATGGAAGCTGACCCAAACACCTTTCAGGGCTCATGCAGTGTGCTGACAGGGTATGCACAGAAGAAATCCAATCCTAGAGGACACATGTGTTCTCCCTGCAGAGTTTACAACGATAGAACGCCCCAAGCAGGACACAAAGCACCTCCTGCCCTAAGTTTTATGGTTGGGTCCAAATCATTTGGGTCAGTGCTTAGTTTTAGGGAACTGCATCAGGCAGTTTCAAAAAGTCTTGTTTGGCTGGGCATGATGGTGCACACTTGTAATCCCAGCACTTGGGAAGCTGAGACAGGAGGATTGGAGGTTCAAAACCAGCCTCAGCCACTTAGTGAGGCCATCAGAAACTTAATGAGACCCTGCTTTGAAATAAAATATAAATATAAATAAATAAAGGGCTAGGGGTGTAGCTCAGAGGTAGAATGCCCTGGTTTCAATCCCCAGTACCACCACCCAAAATAAATAAATAAATAAATAAATAAATAAATAAATAAATAAATGGTTTTGTTTGTCCATGACATCAGATTTTTCAGACTCAAGAGTGTGGGGGACATCTCAGTGTAGGCACTGAGGCCATCTTCCATTTGTCACAGACAGCATTGTTAGGGACAATCATAGGCTCAGCAGTGACTTTGAATTCAAAATAGTCACAGCCGCTTGGGGAAGCAGCACTAGCAGCTTTTCTTAAGGAGGAGATAAAGATTTCAGGAAAATTCTGAACAATGAAGATATTAGGGTTCTCTTCATTATCTTGTACCTGCACAGTTGCTGTTTTGTTGTTGTTGTTTTGTTTGTGGTGGTGGTTATTGCTGTTAGCATGTCCATTTAGTAATCAAAACTTCATATTTTTTCAATCATCCCCTACTTACATTAGCTCTTTTGATTGAAGTAATTATATGCAAAAGGGGCAAATGTGTGTGTGTGTGTGTGTGTGTGTGTGTGTGTGTGTGTGTTTCTGGGGATTGAACTCAGGGTCATTCTACCTCTGAGCTACACCCCCAGCCCTATTTTATTCTTATTTTGAAATAGGATCTCACTAGGTTGATGAGAGTCTCACTACTTGCTGAGGCTGTCCTTGAACCTGCAATCCTCCTGTCTCAACCTCCCAGGTACTGGGATTACAAGCGTGCACCACTATGCCCAGCTGACAAATGAATTGTGACCAAAAACTATTTACATCATTTAAACCAAAAAGACATTCAGTTTTGAGAATTAGAGCAAAATATTGAATTAAAAAAAAACCTCAAAATGGATTTAATAGCCATCCTAATCTCACATACATTTGAGTATTTGGGAAGGGATCAAAGATGATAGAAGATGCTTGAGAAGTCTACCATGATGAGTAAAGGGCCAATAAGGAAGAGGAAAGACAGTCTCATCAAATATACAGTATAAATGAGAAGTACCCTTACAGGGAATTGCTGCATTGAGAACCCCTACCTGAGAAGAGATGTGTAGTCCATGCTGGTTTCACCTTGTTCCCTCCCATCAGTCATCAAAGCCTTTTCCTTTATTGTCCAATGAAGTTTTCGATCACTCCTGTGTCCTGGGGGTAATAGGGAACATAGAGAATTCATTATATGCGCCATTATAGGCCCACTGAAGTCTGACTTATACTGTAAATCTGGAGTTGTTGTCTAATATATTATGCTAAGGAGAATGCAACCAAAAACATAGGTGGTCTTGTAGAATCTGGTTAGTGCTGTCAAGTCAGTGGAACACTCAGCAATAGCTAGGCCAGACATAGAATCACCTACAGACAGGATCCAGCAAAATCCTCTGCGTGAAACTAGAGGCCAAACTTGATCCACTAGCCCTCAAAACACCCTGGCCCTTTGGCTATTCCTGGCTGTGCATTTAGCCTTGACCAGGGTCTGGCATGCAGGACACTCTCTTCCTGCTGTTTTGGTGTCTTCTGATGAAAGTGACAGTTTATATAAGTATGTATAAGTCCAGGCGGACACATAGACTATATATTAATATCAATGATATAGTCACTTAGTGGAGGCTATAAGAATGGTGTTTTGTAGGATCCAGAAGGAACCTATCCATAGTTGGAGCCAGGTGGTGGCGGCCCCCAGTCTCCAAACAAGAAAGCAGGGACCACAGTCATCTGTGCACTGGTATTTAAATGGCCAAAGAAGTGCAGCGCTCTCCCTCCACCCCAATGAACTCTGTCCAACCTTGGTATATGGCCCTGATCCCCATGAGATGAGAGAGACACTGGACTAACCCTCAGTCTTGTTTATTTCTGAAGCAGTTTGCAGGGATCCCTGGGACCCATCCTGAGGACTACCCTAGGCAGAAGGGAACAGTGCTTGTTGTCAGCCACAGGGGCCATTGCTGCTTGGACTGAAGCAGGGCTATCACTGGGATTTGGTCACCAGTTTTCTACAGAGATCAAGGGCCCAGAGATGCACTGGAGCAGGGGACCTGAGGGGACAAGGCAGGCTGAACCATTCCGATGTGCAGGTGGACTGGGAAGGCTGTAGTCCACCTGAGAGGACACCCTTCCCACATTGAAGTTGTGGGGTGTGAGGGGTGCGGGGTGGCTGGGTCAGAAGGGTTGAGGTTAGGGGGAAAGGACCATCAACCCAGTTACCACCTCTCCTCTCCCTCCCGCTCTAGCTCTCTTTTTCAATCATTAAGGTGTGGCCCCAGAAGTTGCTGCCATAGCCCACCACCACCATGCTTCCCCTTGGGGAGCGAGTCTGTAGTGCTGGTGCCCCGTAGTCAGACCCAGGGACAACGTGAGAGCCACCCCATGTCCCTTTCCTTCTCCTGGTGTCACCGCAGTACCAGTAGTTGCCAGGCCTGGCTATTTTAGCAGTGGTGGTGGTCAGGGCCCTCTAAGGGAGTTTGCTGATAATTATTTTTACTTCTGATCCTGGGTATTGAACCCAGGGGTGCTCCACTACTGAGCTGCCCCCCTAGCCCTTTTATTTTGTGGTACCGGGGATTGAACCCAGGGGCATTCTACCTCTGGGATAGACCCCCCAGCCCTATTTTTTATTCTTTATTTTGAAACAGGGTCTCACTAAGTCACGGAGGGTCTCACTAAGTAGCTGAGGCTAGCTGCGAACCCGGATACTCCGGTCTCAGCCTCCCAAGTACTGGGATTACAAGCATGCGCCACCACGCCAAGCTCCCCTAGCCTTTTTTATATTTTTTTATTTTGAAACAGGGTCTCACTAAGTTGTGGAGCCTGGCCTTGAACTGCCACCATGCCCAGCTAAGGAATATCATTTGTAGTAATACACCCCATACTCTGCCCCTCTCACTCGTTAAACTTATCCAGTTTAGGTTAGATGGAGATATCGAAACTCCCCATCTTCTGGCCACATGGCAAAGTAATCTCCACCAGGTCTATGTTCTCTTACATTGGACTCCCAACTGTTTGCTGCTGTGCAGGGTGTTGGCTGGGTTTTCCACCTGTTTAGAGTCACTTAGCAAGTGGAGGTTTTTGGGGGACTATCTGGTCTCACTGTGGGGGGGGCTATAAAGGGTGGGTAAGTAACTGCTTTCCTGAAGCCCAGCTTTTGGGGATTTGTTTCCCTAGTTTTGTGGGATCTCTAATCTGACACACCAGATAAACTGGACCAAGAAGTCAAAGACCAAAGAGGGGGGTGATCTTCCTCAGAACTGAAAAATTTATACTAAAAGTCCACTAGCAGCCTTCAAGAATGACCACAGCTTCTGTTAACTTTTCCTAAGATCCACTGGTGAAATGCCTCAAGAAACACTAAGACAAGACTTGCCAAAGTTCCACCATCATCCCTCAGAGTGCCCCTGGACTCTCCTAGCACCTACTCAAAGTGCCACCACTAGATCCTTAGGGGTTTCGTCTCTCTCAGAATGTTGCTTTGCTTAGTCTACCATCCTGCTTGCTGCACCGACTTGTCAGCCTCTGAGCCAAAGCTGAGTGGACAGGACTGGACTCCTCACCTGCTCAACTAGTTTATCCAGAAACAGAATTTTTCCTCCAAAGGAAACAGCACAATTTCAGTTGTATTTTTTTTTTTTTAATGAGGAAAACAGTGCTAGGAAAAAACAAACTAAGAAACAAAACACTGGTATTCCTAAATCACTTCTGAGTTTGCAAATAGATGGGCTTTCAAGGTCATATTTAGCAATAAGCATTGGAATGTAGTTTTGTTCTGACATATTTTCTAGAGAGAGGAGAAGACCCATTACCACAGTGGCCCTAATTACTCTGCTTGACGCAGGGGATGATCTTTTCTAATTTGTTGGGAAGATGAGAGATGTGGCTGGGTAAGTTCTTTTCTAGATTGTACAGTTGGGAGAAGCACATTAATTGTCTCTCTGTCCTCAACATTTAGAATTGTGCCCTATTTCCTACTTCTTAATTGTTCCTTTTTAATATACATTTTATCAATAACAGGCCTCCTAAATCCCCATATTTATTAAGTCATTGATTGTTAATAGATGTTTGCTTGACCTTGGGTGATCAATGCAAACTGTAAAGTAGTTCCTTAATGCTTAATTAGTACTTTTTAGTAAATATACTTATTTTAAAAATGCTGTATTTCCAATTGACAGCTGACAGTAACACAGTTCAGATAAACTTACTACTTATAAATAGTAAGTCATAATTAGGAAATAATAAAAGTTTACCAGAATTATTTTATTTTTGTGGTACTGGGGATTGAACTCAGAGGCATTCTACCTCCGAGGTACACCCCCAGCCCAATTTTATTTTTTATTTTGAAATAGGGTCTCAAGTTGACAAGGGTCTTACTACTTGCTGAGGCTGTCCTTGAACCTGCGATCCTCCTGTCTCAGCCTCCTGTCTCAGTACCGGGACTATAGGCATGTGCCACTACGCCCAGCTCCAGAATAATTTTATATACCCACTCTTTTTTTTTAATGTGCTTTTATTGGTGCATTGGAGTCTTACATTGCAATGAATATCTATTTGATGTTAACATACATGCACACAGCTCTTAGTGCCCCCCGCCTCCCCCCAGCCATATGAAGTACCAAGAATGATGTTGGTATATTTTCACATGTACATGTTATTTATGATAGTAATTCCATTAATTCCCTTCTTTCTTGCCCTCCCCCTTCCCTTGTACCACTTCCCTTGTTCTGTTGGGGGTTCTCCATTACCAACCAGAGTCCCTTGTGTGACCCTACTACTCCTTAGGTTGCGCATATTAATGAAAACATATGTCCCTTCTTTTTTTGTGATTGACTGATCTCGCTTAACATAATGTTCTCCAGGTCCTTCCACTTTTTTGCAAATTATGTTATTTTGTTCTTCTTTATGGCTGAGTAGAATTCCATTGTGTGTATTTCCCACAATTTTGTAATCCACTCATCTGTTGATGGACACCTCTTTTAATTAATTAGTTTGGTACTTCAATAATTTAGTGAATGACTATTTTTTAATATGATATATGCCAAGGATATGATAGAGATAGTAAACAGAATATAGACTTGTTTCCCAGGATATTATTTCTAATTGAGATTCAAACAGAAAAAAATGAATATTTTCCAAATAAGTTTGTCTAACTATGACCCAACCCCTTCACACAGATGGTTGGACTAGGAGAGAAAAGCTGACACAATTTAGCCAATCAGTTTGTCCTTGCAGTTTGGTAAGTAATGATAGAACTGTAGTCCTTCTGGATGGCTCAACTAACAGAAGACATGATGGCCTAGGAATTGTAGAGTGAACCTGTGCTCAGAGAAGCAGCAAAACTAGGTCTGGTGAAAGAGAAGAATAAAGCAGATGGAGAGAGATACATGGGGCTGAGAAACTGACTATATGTAAACACTGATTCACACACTACCCAGAGAAGCTCAGCCGCCTCCTTAGGTTCTATTCCTGGATTCCTCTAAGATGCATCTGTGTTCACAATGTAATGTGTCTGAAACTGGAATGTCTTACAATTAATGATTTCTCATAATAGCTCTTGACCATGTAGCAGTAGGGATGTAGTCCTCATTGCCTCTGGTTGTGTGAAATTAGTCATACCTATTCATATGGTTGTGGCAATTGAATTACCTGAATTTTTGTTATGACATGTGTTCAGTGAGGTGCCATTTAAAAAGCTATACCATAGGGCCGGGCGTGGTGGTGCACGCTTGTTAATCCCAGTACTTTGGGAGACAGAGACTGGAGGATCCGGGTTCGCGGCCAGCCTCAGCTCTCTCTCTCTCTCTCTCTCTCTCTCTCTCTCTCTCTCTCTCTCTCCTTAGTGAGGCCTCCGCAACTTCGTGAGACCTGGTTTCAAAATAAAGTATAAAAAAAATAGGGCCGGGGGTGTAGCGTGGAGGTAGAACGCCCCTGGGTTCAATCCCCGGTACTGAAAAAAATAAAAAAAAAATAAAAAGCTATACCATGATTATACATGGAACAAATTTTTATTGTGAAAAATAACAGGCATGGAAACAGAACAGTGAGGCAAAATATGGTATTGGTGGAACAAATATTTATCATTAGGGGAATGTCTGCAATGGAATATTTTCTGACAAAACAATAACAAGAAATAATATTGCACACCAGGCAATGCAACAGAGCCAGAAGATATTTCTAAATGCCTGGGAAAACTGTTAAATTTTTCAAAGTAAGAGAGGTTGTTGTGACATATTCATGTATCTCACCAAACTATCCTTAAGGTCTCAAACATAAATTTTCCAGAAATTTTATGCTGAGTTTGAGTAGAATATTTTATAACTTAAAATGGCATGTACTCAGATGAGGAAAAGTGATTACATGAGTGAGTTTAGTCAAAGAAATGTTAGTAAATACCCATTATTATTCAACATGCCAAATATTTAGTTAATGCTAAATGTACTTGATATCAAGCTTATAAGTATCGATTATAAAAAAGAAGCATATTAATGTGAAGCTCTGCTTAATAATAAATTTCAAAAGTACATTACTACCATATTTAACTTTAAATCACTGAATGAAATCACCAGAAATCAGAAAAGTAGGTAGATAATGGGTGTTTTATTCAGCTTTCATATCTCTGTGACCAAAATACTGGACAAGAGCAACTTAGAGGAGGAAAGGTGTATTGGGGCTCATGGTTTCAGAGGTTTCAGGCCATAGGGCTGGCTCTGAGGCAGAAACGATAGGTGCTGCAGGGCACTTGGAAGAGAGACACCAGGGCTCTTTTATCCTGGAGCCTGAAAGCAGAGAGAGGAACAGAGAAAGAAGCGGAGAGGAGGGGAAGAGAGGAGAGATTATTCATTTTCCTCTTTGGGGATATTCATTTTATTTATCTATTTTTTTACATTTATTAGTCCATTGTAATTATATATCATAATGAGATTCAGTGTGATAGAAACTCATGCACCTAGCACTTGGTGTGTTTTCTCCCTGATCCCACCCCACTCCCTCCCCCTCTCTATACATGTTATTGAGATTGGTATTGGTAATTTCATGTATATACATAGCATTATTTGAACTGCTCCCTTCATCGAGTCCCCCCCCTTCCCTTAATTCATTTCCACTGTTTTACTGGACTCTTTCCTCCTTTATCTGAAGTCCCTTTTGTTTCCCAATCTCTCTCTACCATCTACATATGAGAGAAAACATACAACCCTTCAATTTTTGAGACTGGATAATCTCACTCCGCAAAATATTCTTTAGTTTATTTCAACCTTACTTACATCAGTTGAAGATTTGAAGATTTTCAACATGTTTTGTGTAAATCTTAAAATAATGATTATAGTTATATTCTCAGCTAATCCAAACATAATCAATATCCAATCAATTTCTTTTTTTTTTCTTAATGTGGTAGTGGGAATTGACCCCAGGGGCATTCTACCTCTGAGTCATACCCCAGAACTTTTTAATTTTTGTTTCAAAACAGGATCTATTGGGGCTCATGGTTTAATTTTTATTTCAAAACATGATCTTGCTAGGTTGCTGTGAATCTCAAACCTGTGATCCTCCTGTCTCAGCCTCAGCCTCCCAAGTATTGGGATTACAGGCATGCACCACCACACCCAGCCTTTTTTTTTTTTTTTGGCACTGGGCATTGAACCCAGAGGCATTCTACCTCTGAGCTACACCCCCAGCCTGATTTTATTGCTTATTTGAAAACAAGGTTTCACTAGGTTACTGAGAACCTCACTAAATTACTGAGGCTGGCTTTGAACCTGCAATCCTCCTGTCTCGGCCTCCCAAGTATTGGGATTACAAGTATGTGCCACCACACCTAGCTTTATGTTTTATTTTGAAGGAGGGTCTCACTAAATTGCTGAGGGTCTCACTAAGTTCCTGAGGCTGACCTTGAACCTAGTATTCTTCTGTCTCAACCTCCTAAATAATGGAATTACAGGCATGCAGCACCACACTTGGCTTCAATCAATTCCTTAGCCTTGAAAATTTATTCTTAAAAATTTTATTGACAGTATTCATGAAAGGCAGCAATGAATTTTATGTCAACAATACAAATGATCTTAGATCTCATTTTCTGAAATTACAAAATATTTTTACTTTGTAGACCTTGTTTTTACATTATTGACCTTAAATCTTTTCCACTTTCTTTTTCTTGAACCATACTTTCTCATTCTTCTTTTACATATCTGGCTACTTTTCATGCTTATTTTCCTCTTCTTATTTTTTAATTAAAATTATTAACTGGCTGGGTGTGGTGGCGCACGCTTGTAATCCCAGTATTTGGGAGGCTGAGACCGGAGGATCCAGGTTTGCGGCCAGCCTCAGCTACTTAGTGAGGCCCTCTGCAACTTAGACCCTGTTTCACAATAAAGAATAAAAAAATAGGGCTGGGGTGTAGCTCGGAGGTAGAATGCCCCTGGGTTCAATCCACAGTACCGCAAAAAAAATATATATATATATTAACTGCTATTCTCTCCTACTTTCTTACTTTAAAAAAAATCCTCCTCTGATATGGACTAGAAAACCTCTATTAGTATTATGTCTTCTATATTTTTTAGCTCACAAATCTCCATCTTCATTTATGAATCTATTCCTGATTTCCTAAGCACTTTTCCAACTTCCTGAAGAACATTTAAAATTTTCTAAGCTATATCAAGTTCAATATGTATGGAAGTAAACTCATAATTTTCCCCCTAGACCAATTCCTTTTCTTGTGTTGTCTCCTTCTATCTATGGAAGGACTATAACTCATGCTCAAAACCCTTAATTCAACCTCCAGTTTCCTTTATCACTCCCCCCTCACACCCAATCAATAAGCTTTCTTTCTTCTGCATCTGAAGTAATTCTAACTTTGCCTTTTCTTGGCCACAAATGTGTCTTCTCTGGATCTATATATCCATATAATTATTTCTGCTGAAATATTTACCATTCTCTATCAAAATGGTCAATTTTCTTCTCTCTATATATAATAATAACATATAATATATATATATAATGAGCTATTGAGATAAAAAATTGCATTTTATAGATTTTGAATTGTCTGTGCCTAATAGTATGATTTCTATAAGTTTCATTCAGTTATTGAGAGTCTACAGTGTTTAAGGAACAGTTCTTTTATAGATGAGGGTTATAAATATGCATAATATACACAGAATACAAGTACATTATATAATATACTAGAAGGTGTAATGTATAATGAAAATTTTAAAAAGCAGAATAAGTTCAGGGGAATAAGTGTATGTAAACAGTACCCTTTAAAAGGGGTGATTAGGGCAGATACCCTTTTAAAAGCGATATTGAACAAGGACATTATGCACCTGAGGGAAGTAGCCACATGGCTATGGGAGAAATGCATTCTAGAAATAGAAACAAAGTTCAAAGACCATAAGGACTGAGTATTCTAAGGGTTTTGGAACAACAAAGAAACTAATGCAGCAAAGTAGAGACATAAGAGTGATAAGAAGGATCAGGAATGTAGATAAGGGTTAGATTATGTTGAATCTTGTAGGACTTGGTAATAATGTTGTGTTACACTGGGAAAACTGAAAACAAATGAAAGATTTTGAGGAGAAAAGGAGTATGATAGACTTTAAAGGGTTTCTCCATCTTATGTGTTAAAAAGGTTGGAAAGTGTCAAGCGTGTAGGCAGAGAGATAACTAAAAGTGAATGTTCTAATCCATCTGAGAGAAAATGGCAGCTTGAGCCAGGATGTTAGTGAGGCAGACAGGAGGCAGAAGGAGGGATCTTGTATATTGTGTTACCTGATGTACATGGGGTGTGACCAAAAGAAAGGAAGAGCTTCAATAATTTCAGCCAGAACATTTTGAAAGATAGAGATGTCATCATCTAAGATAGGAAAGGCTGTGTTTGGAGCATGTTTGGAGATAGGGAGACCAGTATTCCTCTTGTGTAATTTGAGTTTAGAATCTCAAATTATTCATTCAAGTAGAGATGTCAAGCAGAAAATTGTATATAACTTAAAGTCTGTATTTAAGAGAAAAATTGGGATTGGATAATAATCATGGGAGTCTGGTGGATAGTTGCTACTTATAACCTAGAGATTAAATAAGATCACCAGGAAATAAACAAAATAAAGATGTCCAAAAACTGAATTCTGGGCACTCCAACCAAAGAGAAGGAACAGGCAAAGGAAAAAAGCAAAGAGTAGTCAGAGAACATGTGCCCTGCAAGCCAAGCAGAAATAACACATCAAATAAATATTCTTCGAAATAAACTGGCTTTTTGACATTGTCCAAAAAACACTCCAGGGTAACTATATTGACTTTATCTATATGCAAGTTCTTTTTACAAGCCAACTCTTTTGTAATTTAATTAAACACACCCTTTATTTGTTCTAAGTTTTGTAGCGGAAAGCCTCTGTTTGCCTTATATCCACTGAGATTCTATTTGTAATATTTCTATTTACTTTTAAATGATTAATTTTAAAAGTAAGGAGTGGATACTTAAAGGATTATTCTATGCATTATTTCTCCAAACATATTGATTTTTTTAAATAGCTATTCTCCAATGCACACATGGAACAATTTCAGAAGCACTTAAATATATGATAAACTTGATACTGTAATGTCATAGAATAGAACAATAAAACCAGCACTAAAAACGGGATAAACTAAATACCACAAATATTTACTTTTAAGTATTTACAACATATCACACAACTGTGTGCACGTGTGTGTGTGTGTGTGTTCAATCCAAGGGGTGTTCTACCTCTGAGCTGCACCCCCAGCCCTATTTTATTTTTTATTTTGAAACAGGGTCTTGCTATGTTGTGTTGCTGAGGGCCTCACTATGTTGCTGAGTCTGGCCTTGAACCTGAGTTTCTCCTATCTCAGCCTCACAAATCCTGGGGGTTACAGGTATATACCACCACACCTGTCTCACATCATATTTTTATTTTGCTATCTAAAACCAAAGATTATTATTATTAATGGATTGCAGAAAATTTTTGAATAAATTAAAAAAGAAAAATGACTAAATCTCCTGAACTACAACAATAAAAAATGAGGAAAATATTATTTTTGCATTAATATTTTAAAAGCATATTTAAGAAATATTCAGTTAATAATTTATTCTGTTAAATTAGAAGGAATTTATTGACTGATTCTACAGAGGGTTTTTGTTGGTTTGTTTTTTGGTACTGGGGATTGATCCCGGGTCATTCTACCCCCAAACTATATTCCCAGACCTTTTTATTATTTCTTATTATCAAACAGGATCTTGCTAAGTTGCTGAGGGTCCCACGAGGTAGCTGAGG